>CAKAOH010036701.1:0-58903 GCA_916701665.1 Sebastiscus tertius | reverse complement strand
TTTTTTTACCTTTTTCAGACATTGTTTAGACTTTTTTTCCAACATTTGTCCAACTTATTTTTTAGACATTTTTTTTCAGACTTTTTTTCCCAACATTTTTCAGACTTTTATTTTCCAACATTTTTCAACTTTTATTTTCCAACATTTTTCAACTTTTTTTTAGACATTTTTTTCAGACATTTTTTTCCCCAACATTTTTCAAAAAAAAAATTTCCAACATTTATCAAACTTTTTTTTTCAGACATTTTTTCCAGACTTTTTTTTTTTTTTTTTTTAATCTTTTTCAGACATTGTTTAGACTTTTTTTCCAACATTTTTCCAATTTATTTTTTGGACATTTTTTTCAGACTTTTTTTTCCCAACATTTTTTAGACTTTTATTTTCCAACATTTTTCAACTTTTTTTTTTAGACATTTTTTTTCAGACTTTTTTTTCCCAACATTTTTCAAACTTTTTTTTCCGACTTTTTTTCCAGACTTTTTTCCGACTTTTTTCCGTCATTTTTCTGACTTTTTTTTTTCAACATTTTTCAAACTTTATTTTTAGACATTTTTTTTAGACATTTTTTTCAGACTTTTCTTTCCCAACGTTTTTCAAACTTTTTTTTTCAGACATTTTTTCCAGACTTTTTTTTCTCAACATTTTTCAAACCTTTTTTTCAGAGTCTTTTTTTCCAGACTTTATTTTCCCAACATTTTTCCGACTTTTTTTTTCCAACATTTTTCAAACTTTTTTTTTTTTAAGTCTATTTTTCCAACATTTTTCAGGGATTTTTTCCAGACTTTTTTTGGGGACATTTTTTCAGACTTCTTTTTTCCATATTTCGCAAACTTTTGTTTTTCAGACATTTTTCAGACTTTGCTTGGGACATTTTTTGTTGTTGTTGTTTTTACCTTTTTCAGACATTGTTTAGACTTTTTAATCAACATTTTTCCAACTTTTTTTTTTTTTAGACAATTTTTTTAGACATTTTTTTCAAACATTTTTCAGACATTTTTTTTCCCAACATTTTTCAAACTTTTTTTTTCCAACATTTTTCAAACTTTTTTTTTAGACATTTTTTTCAGACATTTTTCAGACATTTTTTTCCCAACGTTTTTCAAACTTTTTTTTTCAGACTTTTTTTCCAGACTTTTTTCAAACTTTTTTTTTTCCAACATATTTCAGAGTTTTTTTTCAAGTTAAACTGGGAAGAACATAAGGTACATCATTCCCTTAAAATGGAACCATACATATTTTAAAGTGACAGAACACTGAACCAAAGATATACAGATATATACTGCTCTGGTACAATGGCAAGTGGAAGCATTATTAAACATGTTACAGAGCCAACCTGGCAAATTTAAGTCCAATATTCACTCTTTCAGCTTTCTCCGTCAACTCCTGGGAAACATCTGGCTCTTTTGCTCTTAAATGCTCCACTAAGTTCAGCAGATAACTTTGTCTGCCATTTGATGCTGGACAGGGATGTTTCTGGAGCTTTTTTATTGTGGGCCGTAAAACCAAAACAATGAGGTGGAAGACGCTAAGCGCTCTGTAGAGCTGAAAGGAACTGCTGCGAAACCATTTTCTCATGATACATAGTCATTTGATTCATTGATTAGGATAAGTGCAGCTTTAAGGTTTGATACGATTACTCCGGTAGTCATTTATTTTACCTTATGAAATGTTACTAAACTAAAGTTCTTAAATACCTGCAGACATCCTACCAACTGTATTTACAAATCACCAAAGCTTAAAGCAAGTAAGTGTAATTTGAAAATGTCGAACTTTGGAGCAGCGATAAAAAAGACACTTTTGTGTATTCATGTATTTGTGCATCAAAACAGATCAGTAACAAAATGGCCTTTTAAAACTGTAGCCTATAAATCAATTAGCTAACATGCCACTTTCTCAACACTGTGTTTAAGTAAGGATTTGGCTGAGTTTATTCTGCACTTACCATAAATAGCACACTCCTGGTCCCACCCATATCTAATATGTAAGCACATAGTGTACTTTTAAATACTGTGGACTGAAGACAGAATAATGAATCATGAAACTAGTGTTGCAAAACGTCTTTATGGGTGAGTTTCTTCAGCCACCTTTCCAAAAGAAACATCATTTAAACCCTTAAAACTTGACCCGTGATCAGCTTTTTCTCTCATCAGCCTCAGCTAGTAATCCTAAAATGCAGTTTCAACCTTTTTAACAGCCAAATATATATTTTACAAGTGAATAGGACGTCCAAGTAATTGTTGGTTTGCTGCCAACGTGGCTGGTAAAGTAGAAAAACTTGTCACAGCCAATATTTAAAAGCATTTAGCTGGTGGTTGTTTCTCCTCCCAGCCTGTGGCACCGACACTGTATTTAAAATGCGTGCATGTGTCTGCTTGTCGGGAAGGAAGTTTGTTCCCAACATGTCAAGATTCCTTTGATGGTTTTAACTGCTCTGTAACTGCTGCCTGGCTCGATGAAGCTACGGTTTTATCCTTATCTTAACGAATGTGATAGAAACTCGGCTGGCTCTAATCAGAAACAGCACGACTCCGTTTGCCAAGTGCAGTAAATGTGTAAAAATTTAACCACATGTGCAGGAATACATCAACGTTTAAAGCTGGCACATGAAAGTGAGAAAGGAAAAATGTCACCTTGCTTTTTTTTTTTTAAATCTAACGATCATGGGGATACAGTAAAGTAACCACATGTGATTTTAATGAACACATATGCAGACCTAAAGTATATATATTTTATAATTCTTCTGCTGATTCCCCACAGAGTTTTTCAAACCCTTGCAGTTTCCATATCAGCAGGGGCCACAAACCCCGACCATTAAGTTCATGCATAATTTATCGCTGCGTAAAAGGACCCAATTATAATGTGTGTGTATTTCACCAGACTGGGGCTGCAGGTCTCACATTAAACTGTGGTTTTTCACCAAAAGGCTACAAATAGAGGCCTTTGAAATGAATACACTCGGGGATCAGAGATGGCAAAGTCAACAGTGCCACAGAGTGTAGGAATTTATAATCCGCCAATTACAGCCCATGCATACATTCAACTCCCTGGTTGTTTAATGCATGAGTGTCTGGAGGGAATTCTTCATAATGTGAGGAATGAGAAGAGAAACCGCACGTCGCTCTGTGAGCGTGTTTACAAGCATGTGTGTGTGTGGGAGTTAAATGGAGAGTAGTAACTCAGGCTCCTGATCCACGGGGGGTTAACAGCGATCGTGCACTGGGGGGATGTTGACAGTCAAGACATTTGTTTTGGTGAGTGCCAGAGCAAAAAGCTGCTCCCTGCAATGCTTCACTGAGTCTCAGCGCTCCTGTCCTCTGAGCACACTGTCGAGAGAAGCTGACTGGATCATTTAGTCAGCCCGTGGGACTGTGTGTAAACTGCATGCACCTGTGGGGATTCGCAAATAATAGTATAAAGAATATATTTGTCTGGAAATTTGTGGTTTCACTGGCTGCAAACCAAATATAGCCCAAGATCAATGGGTCAAATTATGTGTGTAATGTGAAAGGTGTCATACAACTCGATATCATGCCAAAGTGTGTAACAGACCCGCCTGTCCACCAGAGGATAGCGTGTCGGTGTCATGTTTTTGCCCAAGCGGCAACCTCTGGTGCTGAGAAATGAAGCCAAAACTGCAGTTCCTCAAATGGCCACTTGAGGCTGGCTCCAAAAGGGAATCAATCCCCAGAGACCCCCATGTTCAAATGTCCAACTTTACAGCAGAAAGAAACATGTTTACAGCCTGGTACAAAAAATGGTTTTGGTCTCTATAGCTAATATCTCTGTTTAGGACAATTTTACAGTCTTGAATTTTTATATAACACACCCATCAAATTATATTAAGGCTTAATGCATTAGTGAGTGAGTGACAGCTGCTAGCTGCTAGCTCCACCTTTTTGCCCAGTTTTGAATTAGCTAGGCTGTGTCGTCACTGCCGAGATGGCGACGGCAGGAGCCACCCACTTTGAGCTTCATTTGGTTTTGTCTCACCGAGGCGTGAACATTACAGTACATGCGTGTTTGAAGGTGCAGTACCAGCAGGGGTCAAATAAAACCACTTAGTTAGGTTTGGGCAAAACACCATGGTTGGGTAAAAGTAAAATATGTATGGAAACAACATAACATAAGTATGGAAAACAAGTCACAAACATTACTAAAAAAACACGTCACACACATCACTAACGTAACTTACAAAACAAAGCAAACTGTGCAAATGTATCTCGCATGTAGTGAAATGCATACAAAAGGTGGGACATAATACCAAGACATGCATATAAAAATATCCAAGACACATGTGATCTGAATTTGTTTACTGGCACCTTTTTTGTTCTAATTCAGGTTTCTACTCCACTACATCTATGTAGACTTGTGAAACTCTCTTGACAGATTGTGAATAGTTCATCTTTACTGCATGTGTCACACTTGAGGGTGATATAATATCAAGTCAGTATTGTGGCTGGATTGATTTGTTTGTTCACAGTCTGTCGACAAGCTTCTGCCTTTCTGAAACGTCCTTGAGCGAAACAATGAATTTTAACAGCTTACACAACTGCTCCTGACCTCTGACCTTCCTGTGAAAGGGGCCACGCAAGTTTCCCTTTTTCACAATCTCACAACTCAAGTCAGTCAAAGTAAGAAAAAGGGAGTTTAGCTTGAGCTTGTACTCCTTTTTCTTACTTTGAGGAAGCAGCCCAATGCAAGTCCATCAAAATTGAAAGAGAGTATCTGCTAAAGATGATTGTAATGTTAAATTCTGTATTTATGATCATTAATATTTCTCGTGCAGCAGTAATAACAGTAGTTGCCAATTAGTTGCACTTGCAGTATAGTTGAAGTATGGACAGAAGTATTAGTAGCATCGTGTACAGTGACATGTTACAGAGGCTTTTGCAGCAACAGTACAGAGTCAAACTGACATGCAGTTATTTGCTGCCCTCTGGTGTACGAGTATGATGACCTGCCTGCTCTCTTCAAGACTTTGTGGAAGCAACATATTTCTGTTTCAACAGTATTTAATTTCTGTATCCTGCTGATTAATACCAGATTAATCAGTCTGTCACTAATATGTGCTTATTGCCACACAATTTGCACTCTAAAGGTGCTTTTAAAGACACACGCACACACACACACACGCATGCACGTACGCACGCACACACACTCACAACCCCGCTTGCCTCTGCCACACATCCATCTCATTGTCATGTGATCAACAATGCAGCTGGCTGGTGCTTCATTTCAGTCAACATACTGTGGTGTTAATGAGGGCCCAAGGGACAGTAAGGCACACACGCACGCACACACACGGTTATATTTGCACAGACAGATACTATACATGTAGGTGTTTGTACAGATGTTCACAGTGAACCACAGAACATAAAGACACCAGCTCTCCATATACTTGTTTACTTTCATTTACTTTATAATGCTTTTGATGTTTAAACATGTATGCCCTCTTATTATTATGAATATTGTGACATTCCCATCATCACATCTCTGTAAAATAAAGAGCGAAACCCACAGAATTATAAACAATTTGATTATAAGTTTGATTTATTCTGTCATAAAACATCCTCATTTAGTCTTAATATTCACCAAATAAACAAACAAATAGACGGATTGATCCAACACGTAACACAAACGTGCAGAAACACAAAACGAAACAAAAGGTGAAGCGTGACATGGGATGAAAACACAAAGTGAATAGTTTATACATTTACTGTAAAGGCTTGGTAAGGCTGTGTCAACAGAACAAAACAAAGAACACACCAAATCCCCAAATTAGATTTAAATTTTTCCCTTAAAGATTAGATTAGATTCAAGTTTATTGTCAATACAAGTGCTGGGACAACGAAATGCAAAAAGCAGTAAAGTGCAGAATATTTACATATACATTACAACATATCCATATTACCACTATACATAGTGGTAATATAAAGAATAAACAATAGAAGAAGTAGATATGAATATGCGAATCGTGTGCAACAATAAGTATAGACAGTAGTATAAATATAATTACACTGTAGGTGAGATAAATACAGTACGGTCAGTAGTATAAATATGTATGGGCAGAGCAGATATAGAACATGATGGATATGTTCAGACGTAAAACTAAAAGTGGTGGTTATGGAGCTCCACTGTAAAGCTGAAGATATATCTTCTAACCCTGAAGAGGGAGCCATTGTAACTCTGATGAACACTCAAAGCTCCCCACTTTCTGTCACATCCTCAACTTCCATTTAACCATTTACAAGAGTTTACTGTGATTACTTTTTACTGTGTGTCCATGTTCTTTCTCTCATATGAACTTTCATAGTAGCATGAGCCAGGCTTTGGTCAAACAGCATGTTGCAGTTAATTGTTCTTATTATTTTGAATTTCAAGAGTCATTGTAGAGTAACATAACCCCACTCTTTATAGTTTCCTGCGTCTAATGTCGGCTAAGAAGACGGTCTGTTCACTTTGATGAAACAGCACTCGTTTAACTTGCAAAAGTTGTGATATTAAAGAGAAAGTTTTCAAGATTCTTACATAAATTATGGTTCGAATAAATCGATGTAATGTGAGAGGGGTCACTCAGATAGTTATCATCCAGTTCCTCTCAGCGCTACGGAGCATTTTACCGTCTTTCAGCTCATTGTTTTGGTTTTACGGCTCCTAACTTTTTTTTGTTCAGTCTCTCAGCAACGTCATTTCCAGCAGCAGCAGGCAGCTGTTTTCTTTTAGTATAAAGGCTCTAATAAAAACTACCTGACAGGCACCAAAGGGCACACACACACACACAGTTAGCAACTAGCTGATAAACATTGTGGAGCATTATCAGTTAAAGAGACAGATATTTCACTCGAGACCCAAAAACAGAGCTAAAAAAAGAGAGTTAATAATGCTGTAAGGTTAATGTTTTGTTTAAAAAAAAAGAATATACTGTACTTTGACACATGCAAAACACGGTTAAACTGAATCAATAACATAACCATTCAACAATACTAAATCTAGTGACCTCTGATCCACAGGGAAAACTTATATGCTTTTTAAGTTTTTGAAAAAATAAAACAACACAAACGTCCTCATTTAGCATAAAATTAAGTGTTGATTTTAGTTTATTTCATCAAGAATAATGAAACATGTGGAGCTCGGTGCATTTAGCTTAGCTGGTGGTTAATCAAAGATTCATTTAACTGTCACCTACATGTATAGTTGAGACTCCACAGCACCGTTTACTGTACTGGAAGTATGTGTGACAAGTCAAAGATCCACCTGCTATACTGACAAAAAGTGAATTTATCTTTATTAGTGGATCTATTTCACAACTTCACTTTTCTCATCACGACTAATTAAAAGGCTTCAATCACACCCTTTTTAACTGGCGTCTCCTATAAGCTCCCTGTGATCACACAGTCGCTCCGCTGCCTTCTTTGTTTACTTCTTATCATCTTTTCCTCGGCATACACAGTAAACCTTGTTGTGTTCGCCCACAAACAACACTTGAGTGTTAACGCCTACACGGCGGCAGCGTTCACCACTGCTTTTGTCTGCACGTTGTATGCCAGGTCGTCTCTGTCTGTGATTAATTAGCATCCAGTTCGTAACCCCCCCCTCACTGAATTAGCAGCAGAGCACTCGGGCTAATGAGCTGACTGTGAACCTGGAGGTTACAGTAACCAGCACAACTCATCTGTCAAGACCTGGAGACTGGTGGACTCACACAGGCCTCAGATCAGCTGGACAATGTGTCGTGTGTGGGTGTGTGTGTAATGTCAGCAACGACTGACTAAACTACCTGCACACAATGGTAGAAAGTAACTTTACTGTCCACACTGTACATTTTCAGGTACTTGTACTTGGGTATCTACATTTTCTGCAACTTTATACTTCTACTCCACTACATTTTGGAAGCAAATATTGTACTCCATTACATTTATTTGACAACTTTATACTTTGCAGATTCAAATTATTCATACAAAATAAAAATTAACTAATAAATTATGAGGTATTGTTATTGATTAAGCAACCCAACAGTTTTAAACCCAAGTGTTTAAAGTGATGAACACATTAATGCATCAATAATTATCCTATAATCCAATCATATAATGTATATTATTCTGAAAAGAGGCATTCTGCACAATGAGAACTTTTGCTTTTGGTATACTTTAAGTGTATTTTGATACCAATATTTATGTACTTTTAAGTACTTTACTTTACTTCAGTATGATTTTGAATGCAGGTCTTTTTACTTGTATCTGAGTACTTCTTCCATTACTGTCTGTACATGTTTGTTCACCTCATTTACTGCTAATGTTGTAGATGTATTAAACACTGGATGAGGTGTCCAAAGATGGTGCCACATTAACTCCTATGAAAGTTGGTTTCTTAACAACATAAAATAGGAAATACAACTTTGAGTCATTAAATACAATCAGTATGTGTCTGAGCTTATAAATAATGAACTTTCATTTGAGCTGTGTTCAAGTTTTGCATCTTCAATATAAAGACAAGGACAGTTAGTCTGTAAATATGTCTTGTATTTGCTTCCTTTCTTTGCTTGTACCCTTTTAATGATCTCTTCTCAGTCAGAATCTGTCGCATCCATCACTTGAACAGGGTGCGAGTTAATGACGTGATCCTTACGTCCAGTCAATGTACTACATAAACCAACAGATCATTATGCATATCAGCCACAATTCATCCTACAAAAGGAAATTAAGGCGATCACAACGCAAAAAAAAAGAGATTTTCTAAGCAAATGCATACATACAAAGAGTAATAATTGTCCTTGTTCAGCTCTACCAAGACATTCGCACCAAGACGATACGCCAAAAGAGTTCCTTTCACATCTTTCTTCCATGTCCACAATGAATAAGAATTAGTGTCCAAATACGATCATGTTCAAAGTTCATTCCTGGCCTTGGAAACAGAAAAACAATCTCACCATAGGGTCCGTTTAGGGGACTGTTCTGGACTTTGTGGCGACGAAGTTCGATAATTAACTTTGAACTTCAGCTTTTGAACCAACAAGGAAGAGAAGTCGAAATGGAAATTTGAACACCTACAATTCAAAGACAACTAAACAACCGCTGCTGATGACGATTTGTATGATCAAAAGCTCTAGAGTAGCTACTAAATGGACCTCGTGGTAAATCTTGAAATGACTCTTGATGGAATTTAAAATAGCATTTGACGATCAGAAAAGTTTCGGCACCTGTTTCTTTTTTGTTTTGTGTACGACCAAAAGTCTGCGCCGCACAAACCGCCACTATAAGGTGGTAAACACAACCTGCTAATTAGGAGTAACAGTTCACTTGAGCTTTCTGCTTGTAAAATTACAAACACGACACATGGAAATTATTAGTGAGGTAGCATCCTGAACTGAGGTGTGAGAGTAAAAGGTGGCAAAAACATCCATGAAACCAAAGAGGTTCTACAACAGTAACTCAAATGATCACTTATGTTAATTCAGATATGTTAATGCTGTTGATATTAAATTAATGACGGTTCCCATGTTGGATGCAGGTGTTCAAATATGTGAAGTATGTGAAAACATTAATTGAACACACAAACTTTATTAACAGATTTTGCAATCAAACCCTTTCTACGCTCTCAGACCTCCCATAATGCACCACGCCCGACTACAACAACAGGCCGTACGGTCGACTGCCTCTACACCCTCAGTGAGGTCTGACCCACTTGGCCACGCGGTCCGGTCCAGAGCCGCCAGCTGCTGTTGCGGCGGGTGATGATGAAGATGTTGGCAAAGGCATCGACTCAGGTGCCGTCTCCAAGGGAACCAGCGGGACTGTGACAATCTGATCATCGCCGCGGCGACTGACACCTGACTGCCCCCCCTTCCTCAACAGGAGCGGCTAACGGCGTCAGCTGTCCTCACCGG
The DNA here is from genome assembly GCA_916701665.1 of Sebastiscus tertius. Lineage (NCBI taxonomy): Eukaryota > Metazoa > Chordata > Actinopteri > Perciformes > Sebastidae > Sebastiscus > Sebastiscus tertius. The sequence continues at coordinate 49,020 of CAKAOH010036701.1, read as the reverse complement.
GCCTGAATAAGAGAGAGAGATATACAGGAGGCTTCTGAATGACCTGACGTGACATGTTAGGAGAGGACAGACATCAACTGTCTAAAAAAAAAAGTGAATAACTGATAAATAATCAATATTTCAAATATATATAATATATGCAGAAAGAGTTTCTCTGCCCCTGTATAGGATGAAGATGTGTCACAAAGTTTTTTCCAGGTCAGAATAGAAATATATAAGCAGTTTAGCTCTCGGGTAGCTCAATCAAGTTAATTAGACTGCAATCAAGGCTTTATCATTATTTAACATTTTGCCTCTTTGATGTTGATGTTTTGGGTTCATTGCTCTGAGCGCGACACACACACACACACACACATACACACACACATATATACACACACACACACACACAGACACACTCCGTCTAAGCTCTCAGTGTTTAGGTGATGTTGCCCCACAGGATCTGCTCCACAGAACTCATGTAAACACCATAAACTTTTTATTTGCTAATCCAGTTATCTGTTATAGATTATTGATTTTGTATTGTGAGCGGAGAGGTGAGAGTGCTGTCTAAAAAGTTAAATGAATCTGAAATGTCAAAAGTTCAAATGTGTGGCCGCTTCACCTCTAGCACTCATTTGTAAAACGTGCCCCCTCTGATTTGTCATTGGCTTGTGTGATAACTGGGCTAATTTTAATTGGACGAGGCATTCGCGAGCGCCGCTCTCATTGGTTCGCAGGCCAGTCGCCGCTCCCCTCCCTTTGACCCCCTCACTTCCTGTCCCCCAGGACGCCATTAGGCGCTGCCAGGTCCGAGCCTGTTCGTTAAAGCCTGTCACGCTGCGCCGCTGCCACGCGTAACAACAGCAGAGCGAGGGAGAAAATGACTCAAAGCTCCCTCCTTAAAAACTGTAATGCTATATTTATAAGCCAGTATTTATAAACACATTTGCATATATCAAGATGAAAAAGTTGTTTGAATTGGGGGCAATTTGCATTTGGTGAAACATATGGCAGAGCCACGGAAGCCATGGGCCATGCCTTCATTACCCGATCTTCGTTTCATCAGCCCCTCGCTCCCCCGCTGAGCCTCCCCACGGCGGAGCCTTCTGTCCCCGAGGTTTCAGTGACAGGGGACAATATGTCCCCAAGGTGAGGAGCAGGGGGAAAGCCGCACGCACACCGCTACTCCAATGATTATTTAATCAGACTCTTCACTCTGGATCTGAAAGAGGAGAGAGGTACAAAGTGGCGCTTATTACCCATTTGTTCAACGCAGGGAAAGGAGAGCACAGAGAGAGCGGAGGGGAGAGAGCTCCAAATGGCAGATCAGTTAACGCGGAGTGGGAAGGTCCAGAGGAGAAGATCAGGACCACGAAAGGTCAGAGAAAAGAAAAGAGGAGGAAAGATGTGAGGACAAACAATGAAAAGGGCCAGTGATTGAACAAAATGACTGAGCGAATGAAAAGAGGTGTTATCAAAGATAAAAGGGAAACATAACAGGATTGAAAAACACCTTTTGTAGCAAAGTAGGAGGATGAATTGGAAGATTTTAGCTTCTTGTCTTTAAAAAAAAACATTCACTGTGTAAAACATGCCAGATATTGATCGAGTATTTCCATTTTATCCAACATATCCTCATACAACGGTTCGTATGATATCTTACGAAAAGTTATTCCTCATTTTTTGCGTGTTTTCCTACGAATGTCCAGCAACATGTGTCAATTTCCGCTCCAGTCTTTTCAAAACAAACTTCTGTCTTCACAGGAAACAACTTGGTTAGGTTTAGGAAAAGATCGCGGTTTGGGTTGAAATAACTCTGGAAGTGGCGTAATTTAAGTATGGAAGTTACATGACAAATAATTCAACGTTGACTTCTGGTTTCTCGCTGGTCTCCTGGGCTAAAGTCTGGTGTTTTTTGACCCACCCACCCTGACCTCCTCCAACATCCTCCCTATACTTAATTTTTATTTCCTTTATACTTCCTTTTTCACAGCTACATGGATTACATACAAATTTATTTCATGGCATACACAAATAATAGTGCAATCCTTTTCGTAGGTATAGCTTACAGACTTCTTACTCCACTATATGTATTTGCAATCCAGTCGGCAGAGAAAATATTGACATTGTACGTTTCTGCAAACCACAGGATACGTTGAATGTCGACGTTTCTGAGCCATAAGTAGGTTTCATAAATACATTTCATATCAGCCTCGTATCACGCTTGCAGAAACGCACAATGCTTTGTGGTTAACGTTGTGGAACAATTGGTTAGGTTTAGGCGACAGAACTACTTGATTAAGGTTAGAAAAAAACATCATGGTTTGTGTTAAGATAATACTGTTACTGACATCGTAACTAGTGTAAATAAACAACAACCACCCTTACGCCTCATTTCTACACAATTTTGTTTTGTGTCCGTAAAAAAGTATACGGATTACGACCCTTATGTTCAATGCATGGAAATGCATCTCTTTACGGATGGATAGAGACACCACTGCAGATATGGGAGAAGTTACTACATATAAAACAATGTTTTTATATCTATGAGGTTTTTTTTCGCCGTCCAGTATAGATGGGTTACATAACGTTACATTTTTTCATTTTTTATAATAATAGTATTTCATTCATCAATCAGTTTATTAATTTTCTAATTTAAGTTAACATAAACTGCTAACTTCCTGTGGCATACAGTTCATACGGTATGGTACCCTCACAGGTACTGTAGCGTTATCGCGTTAACTTTGACAGCCCTAATTAAAATCATCTCCACCATGACCATTTAAATGCTGTATCCACATTAAAGCATCAGTAATAGCAATACATGTAATATATAATATATCACTCTGAAAGTAGACAATATGTATTTTTACTTGGGGTAAATTTTGAATACAGGACTTTTACTTGTAACAGTATTTTATATGGCGTTATATATATATTTTTACTAACATAAAGGATGTGAATACTTCCTCCACCGTTGATGGTTGGTGAAATTAACCAAATATAGAGCAACAAAAGAGCGGAAAGGAGAATAAGAGAAGAACAAAGTGGATGTGGTTTTGGGGTTGGTTGGGTGGAGGTCCTGCAGGTGAGGGTTCATCCTGGCTCCCTGTCTCTCTCAGCCTGGCTGCAGCTTGGCGTGCCACTCACACCAGCTCCACATTTGCATGTGCAAAAAAGCCTTGTGTTGAAGTGCCGCGGCGTCTCTCCCCACCTCCAGCGTGTGTGGTCGACCCGCCTGCGATTTGTTTAAGTGCTTATGAAAGCTCCTCTTCCCACAGCCGCAGTCTGTCCCTCTCACACCTGATATGTTGTTTCGACATGCTTTTTCCAGGATCCTGGGTTATTTCCAGGAGATATCTCTGTGACCTGCGTGCCATTTTATAACCCCTCCCTGCACGGTTGTCTGTCACGGTTTCTGCCCTCAATGTTTGTCTTTCTATTTCCATCTCATTCCATTTGGATGGAGCTGGATTTAGAGGCAGTTGGTTGGTTTTGAAGGTCATTTCAGGAGTACCTGTCCACAAGCGTTCACCTGAGAGCCTTAATTTAGGCAACGCTTTAAGACCTGTTTTGCGGCCGCCTGTTTTCGTCCATTTCACATGCTGTAAATGTGACACGAATCATTCCGTTGCAGTGTTTTGAGAGGAGGTTTATGTGTAATCAAATTAAAGTGGCTGTTTATGAAGATGTATTTTTACCTGCAACTTTTACAAGTCTGTTTTCAAACTTGGGACGATTAAAATAAGAAAGTCTGTGGTCATACTTTCCTCCACTGACACGCAGCTTTCTTTAAAATGATGATGGTGGAAGATACATGCAAGTTATTACAGATGTGTTGCTGGCCAATTAAAGTACAATGTGACTTATTTTGTCATCTAGAGAGTTTGTTATGTATCATATACAGTATATACTGTATATAGAATTTAGAGTGTACTGACCATAGAAATAGAATAGGAGTAGAACGGATATTGAACTGTTTTCTAGTTCAAAAGAAAGTGGCGTTTGTTGTTAGTTATGGTGACAACACACGTAAGTGGGGCAGTAAAGTGTGTCACTTTGTTGCTAAGCCGGCAGCCGAGGTAGTCACAGAGACGAATCGAAAGCTGAATTAAGACACAGTCAGTGTCTATACAAGGGACAGCCAAGGCCGACGCTGTTGTGGTCACACCGGCATGAATGAGTCCTGGTGAGTCCGCAACTTTCAGCTAGTCGGTTTATACAGAAGTTCATATGGAACAGTGGCCAACCTGTGGTTCTCAAAAGCGAAGCCAATGTGGAAGTGTCTTAAACTTGCATTCTTTCTAATAGCCAGCAGGGGGCGACTCCTCTGGTTGCAAAAAGAAGTCTGATTGTATAGAAGTCTATGAGAAAATGAGTCTACTTCTCACTTGATTTATTACCTCAGTAAACATTGTAAACATGAGTTTATGGTCTCAATCGCTAGTTTCAAGTCTTCTTTAATACAGGATGATGTTCATTTAGTAAATTATGCTCCCATTTAGAGTCGAATAGACGTTAAGATTGAGGGCGTTTCTTTGCAACGGCATAAAAACGGCCGCCACACTGACCATCCTGCTATGTTGATTTGAATGGGAATGTCTGTTCTACTCCTATTCTATTTAGTACTGTGCAGAAACCTGTGAACTTTGTGATTTGTACTATTCAGTAATTAAAAATTACTGGAACAGAACTGTATTTTTGAATTGACTCTGAAAGATCACTTTTTCCTTCACATCAGTGGTTCTCAACCCCTTAACAGACACTCATATGATCTTTTGAATAGATTTTAAACAAGATGTTATTTAACTGTTAAAGGTGCAGTGTGTAGGTTTGCAACCGAGTACCCCTCTGCTTACTCCTCCCTTTCCAAAACTCGTGAGCCGCAGAGTGTAAAACCGTGGTAACGCCGTTCACCTTGCTCAGAGGCCATCCTTACTGTGAAATACTGTGGCCTTAAGGTAACGTAAAAACGTGAAAGGGTCCCTCAAGAGCCAGTATTTGGTTTGTCCGATCTGGGCTACCGTAGAAACATGGCGGAGCAACATGGTGGACTCCGTGAAGAAGACCCGCTCCCTATTGGCTCATTCTAATCTAACGAAAACACAACGACTCTTAGTTTCAGGTGATCATACACTAATGAAAACATAGCTATGAATGTTATATTCCATTTCTGCTAATAGATCCCCCAAAATGTTACACACTGCTCCTTTAAAATCCTGTTTCAACTTCTCTGTTCATTTGCTAACTATTGTTCAACAGCTACTGTACTATATCTCAAAGGTTACATCATGGAGATGCAAGGTTGTCACCTGGCAGCGATATAATGTAGGTTAATGCTCTGGTTGGTCGTCCGCCTGCGTTCAAATGGTAATCGGGCGTCTCCCTGAAGAAAATCTCAGCCCAGATTAAAAACGCTCCTCTGCTATGTAAACAGTTAGTTCAAAATACTGGTTTAATTAATCTCCCTTTATGATAATGATTCCATCTGAGCCAATAAATAGTCATTTTTGCAATGCTTATTTTCCTCAGCGTAACCCCAATATTATTTCTGCCGTTTAGTCGGAGCTCAAGAGGGGGCAAACAGGATGAGCGCGTCATTAACGCCATGCGTCGACATGCGGCAACTGGGGGGGAAAGTATCCAGTCTGTTAATAAGTAATGACTGCCCGACATCACAGGAACCTTACGCTACAACAAAACAAGTTAAGCACAAAGCTTTGATAATGACTGTTAATAATTCAATATGTGTAATTATCGCTTTACAGGAAAGCACAATGGCGGCGGCTCGCTGTAGGGATGGTGGCAATTAAAACGGAGAGGGATTGAGGTCAGCGGATCGACAAACGCTGACCTTAACATGAGAAACATGAAGGAACAAAGCAACGAGGGGTTTATTTTTCGTTTTCTCCTTTTTTGATTGAACATTTGGAACATCCTCACGTCTCGATGTTACAAAAACAAAAATACATTTCTTGATTAATGGGAAACCCTCTTGGCCTCGGCTTTTCTGTGCAGCATCTCTCCCTGCTGCCTCTGTGCGGTATCTGCCACCTACTACTTCCTCAAATTTGCTTCTCAATTGTCCCCGAGACCTTGACTCGCACTAGCCAAATGTCGAGGTTGCACATTTGCAACTCAAAACTAGCCAGATCAATGGTGAGCGTAATCACTCTATTTGTCATACCCAGATTTGAATTTCACAATGTGGAGAGGAGAGGCGGAGGGAGAGAAATAAACTGGAAAGATGTCTGACTTCTCTCAAAATCAATGTCTTTCAACAGCCCTCCGCTCCTCTTTGACGGGAAAGGGCATTCACGCGCATTTGGCGGCCATTGTCGGCAGCAAAATGACTAATCATAACATCATTGATGTCTTAAAAAAAACCCGACTACAGACGACAGTACCATTGACAACCTTTGCTCCCATCCAGAGAGAAAGAGTTAATTTGATCATGATGACACCAGTCTCTTTCAAGCCCCTTTTCAGGCCAGCAGCAGCTGGGGCTGGAAGAGCAAGAGATGGGATGAATCCTCCGCAGAGCGAGGAGGGGAGGGAGGGAAAAAAATGACAAGAAGGGTCGTTATTACGTCTCCATTTTGGGACTGAGAGGGGTTTCTGAATTGCCCTGGATTGCGATCCTGCGTTCGTTCATTCCTATATAGACCCTCGGAGCGGCAAATGGGCCTTGGGCCAGTGCGAGGCGCTGGAGCTGGAACAAGAATAAGATCACAATTACATTTAAAGCCCAGAAGAGGAGGAGAGACAGAAAGAGGGAGCCTATGAGCCCTAATTGCCAGATGGTGAATATTTTCGCTCCCTTTCAACGGCGCATTAATTGCAGGGCTGCCCGGGGGTTGAGACGTACTGATCAGTGTGGCAGAGGATCCTGACCCTGATTATCCCCCCTCAGACTCCCCCCGCTGGAGAGACAGTGAGCAGTAAAGCGGGGGTGAAGGGGGTCTGAGGAGGGGAGGTGAGGGGCTTTTGCGACAGTTACTCACCCAATCATTTGCCTATCAAGCCACCTGGGCCTCGACACTTTTGGGTTTCAAGTTGGGAAGGGAGTGATGGTGAGGAGGCAGGGTGGAGGGGACACGAGAAGGGGGGTGATGAGGATAGGTAAGGACAGACCACCCCCCTGTCCTCCTCTCCCCTCCCTCATCACCCACCTTTCCCTCCTCCTCCCCTCTCCTCTCCCAGCCCCTCAGCTCCTCGTTTACATATCTCCAAAAGATGTAATTGAATTAAATAAAGCTTTCCTTCGGGGCAGCTGCCACAGCTGCTGTTTGTGGCATGTCAAAAGGCCCGCCACTTTAAGAGCACTTACATATGCTCCAAATTAGCAGGTCAGATAGGCGGACGCACGATGACAGGGCCGAGGCTGCCAGCGCGACAAGGGGCCCACAGCTGTGAGCAATTCACTGGCAGAGAGGGGGCTCTTTCAGACCCCTGATTATGAAGGGCAGAAGTGCACGTGCTCATACACACACACACACACACACACACACACACACACACACACACACACACACACACACACACACACACACAGACACATACATGCATGTTAACAGGCGTGTCGCTGCAGGCACATAGACACACACCTATACACAGATGTAGACACGGGAGTCACTGTGGTATTTAGAAAGAATGAGTGATTTATTTGAGGATGATGTGTGTGCTGACCCTGAGGAATCCTTTTTTTAGAAAACACTTATTAGAATAAATGAAAAACAAATCAAATAATCAATGAAAAATATTACAGATGTTTGGCGCCTGTCAACACAAACATCTGCTTTTTAGATGAAGAGCAAAAACACAAATTAGTCACATGCACAAAGTTGGAAAGTGAATCAAGAAACTTAATTAGCAAAATAATGAGCTTAACGGAACTTTACTGTATATATAAGTATACTTATTTTCTGCAGTCATGTTGCTTTACTTTACAACTATTATATTATATCTTATATTATCATGAATTAATTTTAATTTCAATAAGTTTTCTTATTAAATTATTATTATTGTTATCTAATCTTATTGTGACTTTGAGTCATAGGTAGTTTAGCTGCAGACGGGCCTCTTTCATTTAAGACATTTTGACATGTCACAATATGAAAAGCACAGGTGTAAATAGTAATATTAATGATGGCTGAATTCCATTTAGCTGCTTCAGTTTCAGGGTCCTGGTGTTGTTTCAGCCCGTTCTCATTCGCAGGGCGTCAAATACCGACGCTTTGTCGCGGCCGTCGGCATCGACAACAGTAATTGCTCAGAGAAGGTGTACCGGGAGTGTAGTGATGTAGTTTAAAAAGGAAAAAGACACATCGGGCAGGGCAGGTGGGAGGAGGATGGGTCCTACAAACACAGGGCTTTCATCCAGGAGACCGCTGTTTGTGTCACACGCGTTAAGTTTCACTTTCACATTATAATCAGCTGTTCGTTCATGTCCCGTGTTCACAACGTTCAGTGTCATCTTCACTTAACCAGTTTAGTAGTTTAAAGCCCAACCATGCAGTTTTTTCCTGAACCTAACTAACTAACTAACTAACTAAGGTTTTGTTGCCTAAAGCTAAAGTGGGCGTGACAAAGCGGCGGTATGACAAGTTGGGATGAGAACGTGTTGGTTGAGCATGCTGACTCACCGTCACAGCTTACTGGGTCACGTTAATAGAACAGAGCTATTGTTAGTGTTAGTGCTTTTTCTATTATGACAAGTCAAAAGGTCTGCTGTGAGAAATGCAGCTTTAATTTGGATGTTTACTGTACATTCACATTCACATGAGATGATCATCACAGGACTCGCAGGAGTCGTTGAATACACATTTTAAGGCACAGAAAGCAACTGCACAGGTTCAATGAAGTCGAGATATATTTAATATTTGGTGTCAAATTATTTTCAGTCAATGACGCCTCTGACCCTGCAGACTTTCAGTATCTTCCCTGGGGATGTGGTCAACTTAAGTTGCTAATATTTGGGCTAGTCTCGAGCAAATGAAATACATGTTCAGTTGCATTGAGGTCATGTAACTGACTTGGCCAGTCTTTTTCGACCTTGCCTGTATGTTTTACGAGCATTGTCCTTCTGCATTGTCCTAAAAAATCCTTCTGTACGGATGAGAACAACCACAAGCTTAAAATCAGAAGTAGTTGAACCCAGTGTGTACCTCACAAACTGAACTGACTGCCACAAGGAAACGTTGCACAAATAATAAATTAAAAAAAGGAAATATTTGCGCTGTAGCAGCGCCGCTGTTTATCGAGGGGTTCGGATGTGATGATGAGCAGAGGCCTTTAGAAACGATGTCAACACTTTACTTCAGTTATGTATCCAGCGAGACACGCCTGTCACATCGTAATCAACCGTTGTGAACAATCATCTAATGACTTGTCACTCAAGGTCTGCTGGGCAATTATGTTGCATTTGCATGGCAGCGAATGGTGTTTATGACAAATAATCCATGTCCTAATTGCTTGTCTGTTTTCCTTAAGACGTGTACTGCTGATAGGATGTGATTAGCTGGAGGCTGAAGAGCAAAGCAAAGTTGACGTTGATCATACAGGTTGTGTTTTTAGCAGCGGAGGGCGGCCTTTTAAGATTGGCTTAAATATTGGGAACTACAGCACTTTGTGTTGTTTTTGGAGGAGCTCTTAGAGTGCCCCGAACCACATCATCCCTCAGCAACACATATGGTTTTTATTGTCATTTTGTAGCAATCTAAGGCTGTACAACTTCACCTGACTTCAGCTAGTAGCCTACAATAAACAAAAGTTAATTGAAGCTTATAAATAAATAAATAAATAATCAACAAACAGTGGAGTATTCAGGAGACAACTGTATGGAAGACCTGAGAAGACATGTGCGTAATGATTATACTGTAACGACAGTTATTGAGTTCACAAATTAATGATTCTGTGATCACAGAAAAACATTTTTGACAATTTGATATTTGAGATGAGTTTCTTGTAATGTTCTCATGAAAACAAACAAGAACACTATTTACATTTCCTCTTCGGCGATCCACAGATTTGTGCTTCATGATAGTCAAACTTGCAACTTTGTTAACATATTTATGGAGGTAACGCTGCAGTGGGACAACACAGGAATAGACTGTTCAAAAGTGTAACACAACAGTGATTTGTGCATTGTGTTTGAGGTGTCACAACATTTTAGCCACAAACTAGGGATTCACTACAGGATTTTCGTAGACAAAAGAATTATCTATTGGAAATTAAAAAAATATATATTGCTAACTGTCAAATTCATGTTTAACTTTGTTTATCATGCTTTTTGTTTCCTTTTTGGCGAATGAATTCAACTCCAAATACGAGTGTGGGGAGGTGGAGAGAGAGTGTATAACCATGACTGTGTGTATAAAAAATGATTTAAGATGCGCTGGATTATTTATTATCATAAGAATATTATTAATATGATATTAAGATTTATTTTTTAAATGACAGAACCAGTATATCGCGACATCCCTACCACAAACTTCCATTCACTCTTACGGACTGATACAGTAGATTTATTATGACCATGGCTGGACTGGGAATCTAATGTCAGCTCAGGCCAATCTCCACAAACTCACAACAGACCACTTTATTTTTTTTCCGTGTATAAATATATAATTATTGTGTACTCTGACTGGACTTTTGTTGATCATCATAAAGCTCTGAGTAACTGGAGGTACTTCCACCTGACAGAAAAGAAAAGGTCGTACACCATCAGAGGCTGACGGTCTATTTGTTCTATTAACATCTGTTCAAAACAGTTCATGTTATTATGATATACTGCTTTAACTTCAGAAACCTTGTTTAATGGGACAAGGAGTGAATAAATTGTGCAGAAAATGAGAGAAGTATAAAAAACAAAATAAAAGTCTACAGCCATCTTTTTGGAGGAAACAGAACTCTTAACTGTTGTACATTTGATGTGTTATCTTTCCTCTAATTTACCTTTCCCCCTCTTCATAACACACATGGATAAATACTAGGATAGTCAATCGATTCAAATATTTAATCACAATTAATCGTATGATCGTCCGTAGTTAATCGCAATTAATCGCACATTTTTGTTTTATATATTTATTATTGGAAATCATTTAACAACATAAAACAATGACAGATATTGTCCAGAAACCCTCACAGGTACTGCATTTAGCATAAACAATATGCTCAAATCATAACATGGCAAACTGCAGCCCAACAGGCAACAACAGCTGTCAGTGTGTCAGTGTGCTGACTTGACTATGACTTGCCCCAAACTGCATGTGATTATCATTAAGTGTGCATGTCTGTAAAGGGGAGACTCGTGGGTACCCATAAAACCTATTTTCATTCACATATCTTGAGGTCATGCCAGCTTGTCCGTGCTAAAATTTGGCGCAAGTTTGGAGTGTTATTTAACCTCCGTCAGACATGATTGGTACCAATGGATTTTGTTAGGTTGTCTAGTTTCATATGATGCCGGTATCTTCACTCTACTTTATAATTGACCCGGCTGCAACCTAAAAATTGCAAGTTCTGTTAACGCGTTAAAGAAAGTGGCGTTAAAGCAAATTTAGGTTAACGCGTTATCACATTAACTTTGACAGCCCTAATAAATACATCTGAATGAGGACGTCAGTCGATGCAACACTTTGCCATAAATTCATTTTTTATGCTTTAACTAGTATACACTGCTCCCAGTAGACTGCACATTCATGCATCTGCAATATCAATGTATACTCCTGTGCAATATCAATATTCTATGCAAATCAACATTTTATATGTGCAATAATATGAACAATTCAGTCTCAGTTTTTTTTTTTTTTAAAAATATATTTTTACTGTTTACTTATTTATTATTTATTTACTGTTTACTTACTTACTTGTTATATCTTGTTTTGTTTGTTAACTGATGCCTCTTGTTATTTGCACTGTCTCCTTTGCTGCTGTAATATTGCAAATTTCCCTGCTTTGGAACTTACAAAGAATTATCTTATCTTATCTTATCTTGTAACGGACAGCCAGCTATCAGATGTCGAAATTAGTCTTCTTATAACTTTGTTTGCCGTTTCTTGTTTTACACTTATGACATTTTTGCTCCTGACAAAAGTGAAGTTCACTTTGAAGAGGACTGAAAACACAGATTTCTAGGAATCAGATTTGGGTTATTTGGACATTAAAAAGTAAACACTTAAAAGTTTAAAAAAGACACTTTTGTTATTCTATAAAGACGCACTTCACGGAAGGCCCTATCGGAACAAGATTACGACTCACTCAGGTCTGTGTCCTTTTCAATTATAACACATTACTTGACTTTATCTGCAGACTCCTGCAGGAACAATAGTTGTCAAACACAATTTAGAATAGATAAATCCTCTCTGACTGTACGTCAGCGGACACCTTTAGAACCAGCCACTCTCGTTTTGAATCTGAAGTCGTTATTGTTTCATGTTGTCCTGTGGCGTCCAGAAAGGCTGTGACTCAGCTGTTTGCATGCAACATTGGAGAATAATGGATGTGAAGGCACACCAAACACGGCCTTTAAAAATGCATGAGCGCCCCCCAAAAACCTCCCTCTCCCTCCACAGAATAGAGCTATCACTGGTGCCTGTTATCTCCCCGAACCCCCAGGTAGAAAATGGTAATGATACCACTTAACATCGCTGCACATATGGAGGGAAAATGGAAATGCCAACAGCACCTCAACTATAAAGCAAATCAAATTGAAATATTAATCCGCTGATTAATATAACATTATGAGAGCCCATTCTCTTTGTTGTTAAACAACAAAGGGTTGCAAAATAAGCAACTGCCTAAGAGGTAAGGGGTTTAAAAGAGTCCCACAGAGGTGCTAAAGCCCCTTTCAAACATCATTACTCTGCATAATGTATTCCCTTCCACAGTGCTGAGATTTGATATTGATGTTTACTCATTTATTTTTTAATTAACGTTCGTTGTTAATGAATTCTTTGATGAGAGGCATTTTGTAAATCATTATCCTTGGAAGAGGAAAAAAGGGATGCATTGCTCTTGCCCCTTATACTCGTGACAGAAGAAAAAATGCTAGGTGTAAGGGGAAAAAAAGTTGCGCACGAGAAGCAGGGTCATTGTTTAAAGTTTGTTTTTTGATGTGTTGATTTTTTTTTTTTTGCTCCCCCACGCCCTGCTCGCCTCCCCGTGTTGCTGTTTTTCTGATTGCATCTTCTATCTACAGGGATGAGCGTACGGAGCCGACAGGGACTCGTGCAGGAGCTCTGTGTGTGAGAGAGCCGGTGTGGATACTTAGCTAATTACAGGAATATAACTCAAGGCTTTCGGAGAGTCGCTCCAGTGGGGGAGGAGGGGTGCAGTTTTATCCACGGAGCCCTTGGTGGAACTCTGTCCTTCCCCTCTTTAATATTGATCACTGGGGATCTCTTGGAGGACACAAAGTATAGGCTCGCAGGCTGGGAAAGTTTGTTGGACCAACAGTTTACTCTTTCTCACAAGTGTCACAAACATCCAACACTTTTTCAATCACATGAGCTCTTCTGAGTGATCTGCGGCTCCTCGTTAGTGTGTAGAACATCCAGTTTGTATCATGTCGGTGATTCATATGAGAATGTCTCTTCTGTTTTTCATGCAAATTAAACTTTGAGTGATTTGAATCTGTTCAGGAAATCTTAAATATTTCTCTTAATGGTCAACTAATATCATTAAAAGTATACTAGATCCTACTAACAAGTGCAGCCCAAACTTGTTACTGTATGTGTTATTGTCTATGCCACAGAGTTCCATCGTTGTCCTAAAACTAGTAAAAACACAGGTCACATGCACTGAGTGACATGATCCTTCATTAAAATGAACATCCACACAAACACTGTAGTTTATTTTCAGTCAAACTGTGTTATATCAAACTCCTTTTTGATACTATTTACTGTAAGGCCCATTTAAAAAAAAAATAAAAAAAAGCCATTTGAAGTATAGGTTTGATGAAAGTTGCTCAGCGGCGCATGAAACTAAAATGGCTCGACTGCCGAGTGATTAAGTACCCGGATCTTCCACATCCATTGGGCCTTTATCTCCGCCTCCCAGCCCGCGGTCCAGCCTCGGTCTGGGTCTCATTCACATGAGCGGAGGAACGGAAATAACTCTGGATTCGGCTATTAGTGCATTTTATAACTTTAGGACCTAATGATTTAAATAAGGACTATTCAAGTCTTCATAATGGGAAGTTGATTTACCTAAAAAAAAAAAAATTATCCACTGATTTACAGACGTCTCTTTCCCAATGTAAGTCTATGGGAGAAAGACCAGCTGTCTTCCAGGGGGGGCTTGCTGAGCTCCCTTGGGTCCCAATACACCTGGTTGCATGTAACACATCATTTGGGTGCAAAAGCTCACACAAATATGGACAGAGAGCGAGCTGTGGGTCAAAGAAACATTACTTTCAGTCAGGGGACTGCTGTTCGTGTCCCGTGTGAAACCACAACTTGAGTGACTTTTACTGACGACGTTATGTCACTTGACATTACGTTCGCAGCTTAAGTTACATAACAAACATACTTATTTTAAGACAAACCATGATGTTTTTTCTATCCCTAACCAAGTGGTTTTGTTGCCAAAACCTAACTGCATCTGTTTCACAACGTTAACCACCTGCTACAGCGTTAACCGCGACTGTTTCACAACTTTAGCCATGCACGAATATTCTGCGTCAAGATACTACGCAAAAGGCTACGTCAGGAGCTTCTGCCCAAGTGGCAAAATATGACGAGTAGGGATGAGATCATGTTGTACAGACAGAGACTCCTTCCATGTTAGTTGGATATGGCTGCACTTGTCTGCTGAGGGGTAAGACAGTGAAAACTGATCTTGCAAAATGCTAACATCCTATTTAACCCTCTGAGACCCACAATAGACCTGTGTTTGTCTTTTTTAGGGGAGTACAAGGGGTCTTTAGGGAGAGATAGCAGGTCAACAGTAGATGTCACATAGAAGTGGTGTACATCATCTGAAAGCTGAGAACCTGAAGATTGAGATGCAGCACTGTGGATCAGTAACAAATATGAATTGATCAACGAATAAATTATTTTAAATTAAATGTGTAAGTGTATAAATGCTTAGAGCATTGTGATAGAAGTATATGATGGCCATTCCCATGCTCACTTATGTCTCATAAGTTGCTACAGCAATTTTGACACAGATTTGGTGCTAAATTTAACCATTTTTTACCTATCAAGAATTGATAACTATGATCAATAATCCCTCTAAAATACCACATCAAGACACCAAGACCTCGAGGAACACCATAGAAAAAGCCATGCTGTGATTTGGTGTCAAAAACTTTTGGAATTTCTGCAAGGATTGCATTTTTTGGCAATTGGATGGCGAGCGCTTCTGTTGTGTAAACTGCTCAGAGACCCCTTTATTGTCAATCTAGCTAGGAAAGCCATCGATGTTCTGAATGTTCTAGGTCTGTAGTTTGTGGTTGTAAAGTTTCATGAGGCTGTGATTATCCTAGAGGTCACCACAGGTCATTTTATACAGTGAGGTCTGAACCTGCTGGAGCCTCTGAAAGACAGTAAAGTCAGTCAGAATCGTGGGTATTTTGATGATTCTTTGGTGCTAGCCGTTGTGCACATGGATGTATGAACAAAGCTGGTTTTAAAACATAAAAAAATGTCTTTGCTGATGTTTAATGGGGAGGGAAATGCATTAAACATGTCTGTTGGAGCTCGAGGATACACACAGTGTGTTTTGGTGTTTGTTGTTTACAAGAAAACTCCATAGGGCTCATTTAAAGCACCGCGAGGAGAGAGGTCAGCAGGGAGATGCATCATTTAATCATGATTCTCCAATATTGACAACAAGATGCTGGAAGATGTCGCAGTGGGACTGCGAGTCTATGATACTGTAGGCTAGTCTCAGTGTGAGGTTTGGACCAGTTGGCCACGGATGAGTCTCAAGCCCCCAACCCATCTGGAGCCATCTTGGAGATGAAGCAAAAACCTGGAGCCTGTCCATCTCTTGGCAGGGCCGGCCTCGTCTCTACACATACAAGCCTGATCGTCTCTAATCCTACCAAAGAATTAATTGCTTAATTGGATCAATTAGATGTCCCAATAGGTCTTGATGACATGCGGTAGGTGCATCAAATAATTATGAACCAAATGTGAATCAATATTTGAAAGGACTGTGTGGTTGTTGTATCCAGGTTTCTTGAATGCTGAGAGTTATTTGCGTCTCCGTCACACGATATTGAGACAATCTGAGACAAGTTTCGAATCGTACTTAATATTCATTTGCTCGTGTCACAATCTCGTTTCAATCATGCAAGCACTTTTTCAAGTTTGCGTCACTCGACGGCATTATGCAGTGCTTGTTTTTGAGACAGAAGAACTATTTTCATGACTTATGGCATTTGCAGTATCTCAAAGATCGCACTGCTGTTTTTCTTCCTCCGAGCCAGTTTTAAATGGAGCCAAACTGCACAGCTTTAAAGGCACATTCATCAAAAAGCGAGTGCGACTGCACTGCAGATGCTGCCACTTTTTCTTAAAAAAAAAAAAAACTGGAAAAAAAAAAAAAACTGAAAAAAAGATTGCAAGTAGAATTATGGCTTTTCATCAGCCGATAAATTTCACTTGTGATTAATTGCAACACTCACTTTTGGGATCACTTCTGCACAAAAGAGCATTTCTGCTTTGTAAAATTCATATAAAAGAAATGCAAATCAATGGTGTTCTTGGCACCAAACATATGCTGCCACAATGCCAACAAGCCTGCCCCTGACAACCCCAGCTGGGGGCTTGTAAGACTTGCTCTTGGCAAAAGACGTTTTTTCCACCCGCTTTGCAAATGATCACCAATTAATACGAACAGCATCCAATTCTAATTTTGCACCTGGTAAGATTGTGAGTATCTTGTAAAGCTCTTCTAAGCTATGGATCCAAATTACTGGATGTTTTCTCCCCTCCCTTTTTGGGATCACAGCAGAAAAAAAAAAGGATGGCAAAAGTCCATAACCCATCAAGACCAACATCAGTGAGATTAGGAAAATGACCGTTTAGCTCGAAAGGTGTTTGTGTGTGTGCTTCAGATGCGAGCAGAGAATTTAGCTGAGGGGGTTTCAGAGGACAGAAATGCAAGTGTGAGGTCTTTTATCCTCATGCAATATTATGATCCTAACGCAGAAATAAATCCGTTGGAATATGCCAGAGTGGAAAAAAAACATTTTCCTCTTCTTATGAAAATATTTGAATATGTATTTTGTAGGGCTGTCTATTGATTAAAATAGTAAATCTGGTTTAATCGCAAATTAATCCATTTTTTTTTTATCTGTTCAAAATGTACCTTAAAGGGAGATTTGTCAAGTATTTAATTATCAACATGGGAGTGGAAAAATATGCTGCTTTATGAAAATGTATGTATATATTTATTATTGGAAATCAATTAACAACACAAAACAATGACAGATATTGTCCAGAAACCCTCACAGGTACTGCATTTAGCATGAAAAAATATGCTCAAATCATAACATGGCAAACGGCAGCCCAACAGACAACAACAGCTGTCAGTGTGTCAGTGTGCTGACTTGACTATGACTTGCCCCCAACTGCATGTGATTATCATAAAGTGGGCATGTCTGTAAAGGGGAGACTCGAGGGTATCCATAGAACCCATTTTCATTCACATATCTAAAGGTCAGAGGTCAAGGGATCCCTTTGAAAATGGCCTTGCCAGATTTTCCTCGCCAAAATTTAGAGGATGATTGGAGTGTTATTTAGCGTCCTTCACCACAAGCTGACATTGGTTTTTGTCATAGGTTTTCCAGTTTCATATGAAGCCAATATCTTCACTCTAGCTTTAAAACTGAGCCAACTACAACCTTAAAATCTCAACTTGCATTAATGCGTTAAAACGGATTTGTATTAACGCGTTATTGCATTACCTTTGACAGCCCTAGTATTTTGTTTTCTTGGATCCACACAACTTTGTCCTTTATCATCTAAAAAACAAGACCCAGTTTTCCCAGTTTCTTCACTCCAAAACTTTCAGGAGATGTGGGAGAGAGAAATCAGGGATGTGTTTATCATCTGGTAACACAGCAGCATCCATCCATGTGATGAATTCCACATTATTTCCCAAAGAAAATGAAACTACAACAATTCAAAGGCGTTTCACGTCACTAATTGCTCATCAGAGTTCTTAGCATCTCTTTCTCTCTCTCTCCATCTCTCACTCTGAAATTGATACTCGCCATACGACTTATGATGGATAGGAAGCTTTAATGAGCTCTTACAAGCAATTAAGTAATCAGGGAACCCTGCTGCTCGGCGCTGGAGCTAGCAGGAGCAGTGACAAACGGAGGCCCATCAGCACTGTAATCAGCACAGGACACAGTCACCGCTGCTCACCACTCCCTAACCAAGGGCAGCAATGGGCAGAGCAGCAGGCTCCCATCTCATGTTATTGTTTTGTCTGCAAATAGTCTCTGAACTTTGCGACTGAGACGTGCTCTTGTTGGAGTCTTAACATCCTTATGTGCTTTTATTAGAGAGTTACACAGTCGCCTTGTTGGCATGAGACGTAAAACTTGACACAAAAGCAGAAAGTAAATAGAAAAAGCAGAGAATAAAGAGCCAAAAAGTGAAATAAGTGCAGCTCTCCAGTCTGAGTGCCAAACCAGAGCAGTGAGAGACTCACACACCTTTATACTGGAGGAGCAGTAACGGGCAACCAGTAACAGGTGTGGAGGCAGCTCCCAGTTAATCCTCATTAGGCTCAAAACACACAACACCTGTTTGTCGGAATAAATGGGAAAAGAAAAGAAAAAAATGAACCACTTTAAAAACAACCACACAATTAAAAAGTTCCACAACTTGCAAAAATTGTAAAATAGGATTTAAAACTGATATAAATGCACCAACAATACTCTGAAAATAATAATGTTATTCAATTTACACAAGACTGAAGTCTCCTGACAACACTGTTTCAGTTTGAATCTGTAATCTCAGATCTAATTTGTTTGTTGGTTTTGTTTTTATTGTCATTTAAATACAGATTTCTCTCTCCTGTTATAAAAAGTAAAATCTATGAAGGAAGTGGGTTTATTAAAATGGAGATAACAGGGTGAATAGAGTTTAAAAGGAAAACTCCCCATCTTAGTATGTTATTCCACAAACAAATTTGTTTCTAAAAATGTGATGCCTGAAAAATCATTACATTCCCATACAATGAAACTACATCGTGAATAGATTCGATATACAATATTTACAATATTTCCATTATTTCATATTTAACAAATCACAGGTTTGGTCTTTTAACCTGTTGTCTCTCTTAAAACAGAGTTTGTGTTTTATTAAGATAAATTAGCAATATATTTTTGATATTAAAATACATTTAAATAACGTACATAACGTACTGCACTGCTAGTGCTTTGCTAACTCCCAAATCTAGCTAAGTATAATTATTTCTGTATGTGTCATAGCTCTGATGGTATCTAGTGAAGTAATTCAACATGAAAAAGATCCATTTGTGATTTTAGCAACTTACGCTTCCTCTTGATTCATCTATTTTATTTATCTTGTTTTATTCTGTTTTTATTCGTATTTTGTACTCATTGTTTTTATTGTAGTTGCCTGTTCTCATTTTAAGTCCCCAGGTACTTTGCAATTTTTATTTTTTTCTATTATGTGAAGCACTTTGTAACATTTGTTTAGAAAAGTGCTCTATAAATAAAGTTTATTATTATCATTATTATTTTTATCCTCTGTCTCATGTCTGTGCATTATCCATGGAGCTGGAGCCGGGAGGTGATTAGCGTAGCTTAGCATAAAGACTGGAAGCAGAGGTAAACAGCTAGCCTTGCTCTCTGCAAACTTCAAAAATAGGAAGTGCCTGTGGGAAAAAAATTACAACTTGCAACTCCTTTTTTTTTTTGTTTGTGTGATTCTTAAACCTATAACATACAGCGTGTTAATTAGTGTTCTTTAGAAATGATAAATATATTTTTGAACAGTCGTAATGACCTAATGATCTCTAATTAATCTAATCTTTTTTATCAATGTTGTATTGAAACCCTTAAACTCGTCTGTGGGTTGTATATATATATGTGGTAAACAGTTCATGTTGTGACGAGGAAAAATGAAATCTAAATGCAGGATTCTGCGTTCTCAGCTCGCTGCTCACCCGGGGCGTCTGAGCTGGTGAGCTCCACGTTGTCACCCACCCGAAGCATGTTGGGCACCCCAGGGCGGCGTGACACGTCTCCCACACTCTCCGACTCCTCTGAATAATTCTGCCCCGACCATACGTATCACATTTTTTTGGGGAGGGGGGGCTGAGACAATGCATTGAAAATCAAATATGTTGCTTATTAATAGGACGACTTTGGCGAACGCTACCTGGAGAAATGCCGGAGGGACGAGCTACTGTAGGAGAGAGGGACGCCTACAGTGTGGTTTCTCTCTCTTCTGTGCAAAAGGGAACAAAAACAGCTGAGGGTGCAGATTTCTCATCGCTAAACTGGCACAGTTGATGTAGGTGCACGCACGCACGCACGCACACACACATACACACACACTTTATGGAAATCAGAGAGCCAGGGTGTGTTAGTCAGCCATGCATGAAAAGCACAGAGCTTCATGTGTTTATTGTATGTATGGGGAGAGCTAGAGAAAGAGAGGCAAAACAAAGATGAACTTTACTTGGTTAAAAGTAGTGGTGGGATGTAACGAAGTACATTTACTCAAGTTGAGGTACTTTACTTCAATATTTCCATTTCATGTTATATTTACACTTTTACTCCACTACTTTTCAGAGGGAAATATTGTAGTTTTTACTCCACTACGGCTTTAGTCACTGCTCAGATTACGGTTTTTCATCCCCTTCCTGTCTAGTGAAAACCACGTATCTCCAGATGTGTTGACGTTGAATGTTTGTGATAAACTGAAGGATGAAGTTTTTCTTTATGTGTTGAGAAAAATCTCCTACTTCTTAAGTTAAGTAAACTTAACTAAAAGGATTTAGTGGTACCAACCAACTGAATACCCCTGCGCTCACTCCTCCCTTTCCAAGCGTGTCGGAGAACTATGGTGGCCTTCAGGTAACGTAAAAACGTGAACGGTTCTCTCTAGAGCCAGTGTTTGGTTTGTCCGTTCTGCGCTTCCTGTGTAGATCAAGCCCCCAGGAAGAGCGCAGGTCGCTGATCCCAATTTTCGTAGTGGCCAAACGGTGATACTACAACTTCCGTGTCCGTCACGTGATGCCATTGGGCCCAAAAAGACTTTCTCCCATAGACTTAGATAGGGAAAGAGACGTCTGTAAGTCAGCGGATATTTTTTTTTCCAGGTGAATCAACTTTCCAGTACGAACACTCTAATAGCCCTTATTTACATCATTTGGTCCTAAAAGTTGTAAAATGCACTAATAGCCGAATCCAGAGTAATTTTCCTTTCTTCGTTAATGTGAATCCAGACCCAGACCGAGACTGGAGCGAGGTCTGGGAGGCGGGGTTAGCAAGCCGTGACGACAACGTGACGGCTGTGACCCCGTGACTGAGCCATGTGACTGAGCCGACGCTACTGTGCCTGCTCCATGGGCCCGATGGATGCAGAAGATTGCTGAAAGATCTGGATACTTTTCCAGTCAGAAGTCGAGCCATTTTGGCATCATGTGCCACTGAGCAACTTTCATAGGAATGAACAAGGCCCCGCCTCCAACGCTGTTTCCAGTTCTCTTAATACATCCATGATGTAGATATGAAGGGCTCATTTTAAGGTAACGAAACACAACGATTCTTAGTTTCAGGTGATTCTACACTAATAAAAACATAGTACGAGTATTATATTCCATTTCTGCTAATAGATCTTCAACTACTGCACATATTTTATTCGTAAATAAGGTCCCATGGTGTTCCACCGGAAGGGGAGGGACTAAAACCCTGACAGTGAAACACTGACAGGGGACATTTTATCGTACAACGAATACTTTTACTTTTCATTCTTTAGCAACATTTTGCTGATAATACTTACATACATTAATTACAGTAAGAAGGGTTTTGAATGCAGTACTTTAACTTGTAGTGGAGTATTTTTTACAGCATGGTAAAGCAAAGCATCTGAATACACAAACAGGCATGCCACGTCAGTCACAACACGGCCTGATGTTGGTGCGGCAGCGCTGTCATTAAAACAGTGCCAGTTATTTTCATTAGCTACCATCTGGTTCATTATGTTCCTCTTTATTCAGACATGGACTGCTCTCACACTGACTGTACAGTTAGTTCATAAAGCTGCCTGAAAAAGGCTGCCGACGTCTGCGTGTGTCTCTCTCAGGCCAAACGGAGAGCGAGCTGCGCCGCGCCGCTAACTTGGCGTCATTTCCTCGGATTCCGTACAGATTGCAGCAGCTAATTATGATCTAATAACTGGCAGACTGTCTGTTTCAATATTATTACAGGAAGAGTAGGTTAAATGAATAGCTCATCATCTGCCCCCTGTATCAGTCATGTTGTTTTAATGATCATAATTCCACCATTAAATCTTAATAATATGTCAAGATCACAAGGGAGACATGTCAATTTGGGGCTTCAATGAGAATTAAGCCAAGGATCGCTGAAGTTGAGCCTGTTTTCTTTTTTTTCCTGGGAAGGCTTGATTTCGTTAGCCGTGTCCTCACACACACACACACACACACACACACACACACACACACACACTAGAACAGACACAGAGCTGTTTCTGACTCAATCTGATATTCAAGAAATTCATTTGTATTCCCTGATTGATGTGTTGATGCTGAACAGGAAAGAAGCTGTAAATGTTTTCTAGCTTTGGTATTTTTATATAATAATATCTAAATATGTTCTTTCTCATTCAGTCATTTTAGTAGCTGTTTTGGAGCTTTTGAGCATATTACATGATCTTCATCAGCAGGTGGGATTTGCGCAGTTGACCTGGAGATGAAGATGTTCACATTTAGTTTCTTTTCCAAGCACTTTTAAGACTTTTATGTTTGGTTTAAAGAGATTAAGAGATTCAAAGTTCATTTCTAAATTCCATTTAGTTGCTGCTCTGGAGCTTTCAATCATATCAAATGATCTTCATCAGCCAACCCGTTCTCACTCTCAACTTGTGAAATACCGCCGTTTGATAAGTGCCCCTCGGCATCGGAAACCGATACACGGAGGTACCTTTTAGCTACAGTTTGTGACGAACCGGGCTTTCAACTAACTCCAATGTAAACCCATTTGATGGTCGGAGTGAGTGATGCAGTATTAATGGGTGAGAGTCCCCAAAGGGAGGATGAAAGGGGAGGTGGATGGGTCAAACAAACACAAGACTTTCAACCAGGAGACCGGTGTTGGTGTCCCGCGTGAAACTCAAAGTAACGTTGACTTATTTTGTCACGTATGTCGTCAGTCATGTGACTCGTTAGTATCGTTAGTTCCGTCAGTCGTTAGTCAGTGAAGTTAAAATCAACCACGACTGTTTCCTAACCCTAACTAAGTGGTTGTGTTGCCTAAACCTAACTTCCTGGGAAAATGGAAGTTTATTTTGAAAGGACACTATGCATGTAACAAGGGGTATCCCGTGCATCGCTCTGCAGTGCTGAGGGGCACTGACCAAACGGTCTTTGACTTTGACAACCAGCCAACCTGTTCTCCGAAGACGTATAAATACCATGACATTACGCAGACATTAATCGTGTCATGAGTACGCATTTCAGCCTTTTTGTGTGTCATTTGTATGCCACTCAAACGTCTGCAGTTAGGTTCAGAAAAGAAAACCACTTAGTTAGGGTAAGGGATAACGTCATGGTTGGGCTTAAAATAAGTACACAAACAAAGTAAAACACGTACAGAAACAACTACAGAAAACACGTCACAAAACATCAGTAAAAAGACGTGACAATTGTCATGTGACAAACATCACTAACGTATTTACAGAAGTCAGTCAGTGCAGGATAGATGACATACAAATGACACATGGAAATCAAGAAATACATACTTATTCCACGATAAATGCCTTGCGAATTCTCGTGGCATTTATACGCCTTTTCCTGCGAACCGGCTGCATCAGCAGATGGAGCTTACCCAGTTGACACGGAAATGTAAATGTTTATATTTATTTTTATGAATACTTTCAAGACTTTTTGTCCATGTTGGCTTAAAGGTTCAAAATTAATTCTTGACCTTAAAAACAGACTAAATCTAAGCGTAAGGTCCATTTAGTGGTGGCTCTGGAGATTTCAATCATATCAAATGATCTTCATCAGAAGATGGATTTTGCCCAGTTGACATAGAAATGTAGATATTTATATTCATGTTGTAAAAAGTAAATTTTTGACCTTGGAAACCAACAAAATCTCACCTCAAGGTCTATTTTCTAATTAAGAAAGGCTCTTCAACACATATTGGAGTCTTTAAATAAAATGTATATTAAACAAGAAATCTTTTTTTTTGTACAAAATTACACTTTTGAGAAAAACTGAAACAGGATACCTCGGAAGTTTTAAGCTTTTTAGAATAAAAAAAGGCAACATCTGAAGAAGATATCCTGTTAAATCGAGACTAAAATGGCGGTGTGTTTGATGCTGGAGGATCGTTTCTTGGAAGATTCCTTGGATCCTCTGTTGGAGTCTCAATTACAGCACATTAAACTTTGAAAGGCCTCCAAGGACCTGCAGTACAGGCACTTTTTGGATGGACTTCTAGAGTCTAAAAAAAAGAGAAAGAAATTCACCGCTTTGAGGTACGAACCTGTATTCTAATCACTCTTCCCTCAAGGTTTTCTGTTTGTGAGGTAGAGACAGTCACGGCACACAGCTCCCAGCTAAGAATAGCTGCAGGAGAGGGGAGAAAAGTGAGGCAACACGAAAGGCAGAGAAAAAAAAAAACGAAGGGGTGAAAAAAGAGGAAGTGGGCGACAGAGAAGAAAATAACTCAGGAAGGAGTGTGAATGAGACAATGGCTCCGTCAAGGAGTCAAACGAAGTAAACATCATCGATGCGATCCGGCGGTGACTCGGTCTGGCTCGGGACTAAACACGACACTGGGACCATCAATCTAAATCAATCAAGTGTGTGTGTGTGTGTGGACAGGCGTGGGTGGCATCGCCACGGTGACGGGGTGTACCCTGTCCCGAAGAAGCCACTGCTCCGGTCAGACAGAGTGGAAATACATGTGTGTACATCTGTGTATGTGAATGAGTCTATTGAAGGATAGCATGCTGCGGAGTTAATAAGAGAGCATTGTGTGTGTGTGTGTGTGTGTGTGTGTGTAGGAGGGGGCAGATATAGTCAATGAATCTATTGAAGGACAGCAGCCTGGATACAATTAATAGGAGTGCACAGGGGTTGTATTCTAGTCTGTTGAACAACTCTGATGGGGGAGAGGACGCTCACACAGGAAGTCCACTCTACATTGTTAAGAGGCGTCAGTTCATTCTTAGTGTCGTGTGTCTGCATCCAGTCCGGTATCCCTAGAAATGAAGTAAATCCCAACGCGTTCTCATCCCAGCTCGTCACATACTGACACTTTGTCAGATTCCGTCACTCTTTTCGGTCGCAGTAAACACGCGCTTAATGTTGTGAAGTAAACAAAAACACGTGCTTAGGTTCAGGCAATAAAACCACTTGGTTAGGTTTAGGAGAGAACGAGATGGTTGGGCTTAAAACTACTACGTTTGTTCAGTGAAAATGACACTGAACGTTGTGAACACGGGACATGAATGAAGAGCTGATTGTAACGTGACACACAGGACACGAACAGCGGTATCATACCGACGCTCAAAGGTGCCAATATCTAACGCCGACGGCCGTGACAAAGCGTTGGTATTTGACGCCCTGGGAATGAGAACGGGCTGGTGATCCACATGATGATCTGGCACCTTACAATTTATGTCCAACGTTCACAGTGCCAATGCAGGAAGTAGCTTGTCCTTTATGGATCAAAGCGTAATTCAGCATATGGACGGTGGGGTGTGGCATGTTGCACGTCTGAGTTTCAAGAATCTTTTCTAAACAATAAAGTTCCCACACAACGAAACTGCATTGCTGACTTACGTTTCGAAGAAAATGAATTTTGTCCCGGATTACGTTTGTTTTTGATGCATCACAAATACATTTCTAATCATAATCTGCGAAAGTCTGCATACGAAGGAGGTTGTGTCCCTTGTAGACGAAGACGAGAGTGAAATCTAATCAAAGAAAAAAAGATGGCATCAGTTGTTGGATGCAGTAAAGGAGTAAAGTAGTTTGATGTTGGAGGTCGGGCTGGCTGGCTGGATGGATGGATGGGACAACAAAACTTCAACAGAATTCAACACGTGAGATTTCTGTTCGTTTCCCGTTTCCTGCTGCAACCCGGTCTCAAGGGAAGGCGTAGGAATAGCTCGACATTCAGTGTGTCATGAGTACGCCCTTAAGCCTTTTCGTGTGTCGTTTGTTTGTACACTACGCGAACATCCACAGTTAGGTTTAGTCAACAAAACCACTCAGTTTCACACCTATCTAACAAACGGTTATGGTTGGGCTTAAAATAAGTTTGTAAACTCAGTAAAAAATCTGTACGGAAACAACGTAACACAACTGCGGAAAACACGTCACAAACGGCGGCTGCAATAGAAATGCTCCAAATCTTGCATTTGGTACCTTTAAAGTACCAAAAGTAAAAGTACTCATTATGCAGAATGGCTCCTTTTGAGAATAATACATATATATAATATCACTGGATTATATATATATATATATATTGATGTTTAAATGTGTGTATCACTTTAATGATGCAGCCGGTAAAGGTGGAACCAACATAACTGCTGTCAGATAAATGTAGAGGAGTAAAAAGTACAATTTTCCCCTTAGAAATACAGTATAGTGTAGTGTAGTAGAAGTATAAATTAGCATAAAATGGAAAGTATTCTATCTATCTATCTGTCTAACCTCGCTGTTGAAGTGGACACCTAAAATAGAGCGCTGGCTAAAATAACAATGTCTCTCCACACGCTCTAATGCCAGCTGATCAATAGTAATTATCTACCTGTGGACCCGGCTAGCGGAGCTCCTCGGGCCCCTGGGGGTTTCACTATAGACAGCTCACAATCCAGTCCCAGGTAACTCCATAGGACAGACCTTTTAATTGCTTTGTTCACTGTGAGTAATTGAGGGTTGGAGCGCGTTTGCCACGAGAAGTGTGACTACACTTGGCCTCCGTTTAATTATTCCCGTAACACGAGCCTTCTGCCTTAATTTTCACTTTGCGCGCGGCATCTTGAGGTGCGAATGCAACTGGAAATATAGGTCGGTAACTGTATACGGCACGCTGAGCCAGATGCACTACAAACGCAGCCATATGGATAGACAGAGAAGTGTTTTCTCCTCGGTGCGGAGGAACATATTGCCAGACATTCGATGCATCTTTTTAGCACAGCAACTGTCCCACTGCTCTAATTTGATCTCATCCCTCGCTAGGCCTCGAACCAGACACGTGGAACTGTATCAATATAGTTTCATTAGCATACTGATTAATCAACTGGTTAATTAGACAAATTTCCTATAGGCTGATTACGCCTCCCGACCTCTTGGTGTGAAGACATATAGAGTGCATGAGTAATTTAATTATTCTGACTGTCAGATGAGGCGCGGTAAGACTTTATATTTTATATTCACACACAAAGGTAGAACAGAGTGCTTAAGATAAGACATCAAAATAACATTTAAAACCTATAAATCCCTGAGTTGTTCAGTAGAAACAGAAACCCTGTGGTCCTGTTTGGTTCTATCTGTTATGGAACTGCAGAAAGTGGATCTAGAAGAGGTCGTTTTGAAACTTAAACATACAGACTTGTTGTCATGAGAACGAGAAGTTTAAAATATAACAAATGTTGGTTATTGTGGGCTTATTTCCCAAACTTTTGGTTGTTGTGGCAGCCTTTAAAAACCCAGTTATCCCAACTCTTTCCAGCCATTGTTAAACTTCCACTTTTCCTCTACATAATCTGAGATGACACTGCAGTTTGTTGTACTGCAAAACTCTCGAGAAAACTGCACTTTTCTTCAACTGCTAAAGCTTTCAAGACGGAAATGTCTGCAGGAGTTAAAGTCTTTGCACCCCAAGTCCGTATTTTTCATATGCATTTTTTTAATCCGTCATCCAATGAAAAACATTACGCACAGAAACCTTGCACACTGAGTCCGATGTTTTTTATTTTTCTATTTGTTGCAAAAATCCGCAATACAAGACAAAACTGAATTAATGACATGGGTGTGATGGCTAGTCCCAAACGGGGCAATAATGAATGAATGACATTAGCAAGAAGCTATATCGTTTAGCTGCTTAGAGCACAATCACTATTGTCTAATCTTTCCTACATCCTTTGTTTTGCAAACATCCCCAATTCCAAGCTGTTCTGCAATCACCTGCCACAATCTGTCTTTAAATTCCACATCTCTGTATTCTTATATTACCCATATTATAAAGTGTTTTGTGCTGGGAGAAGAAAGTGAAGCAGTTTATCAGATGCCATTTTGGTTGATGACTTTTGCACGGATGGTGGCTCTGAGTGGTCAAACAACAACAAGTCTTTTGCCTTTCAACAGATGCATTAAAAAGCAGAAATTGAACCTGTTCTGAACACTTTAATGACAGATGAAAGTTTTGAAGTCGGTGTGTAAACGTGATCGACACAATTTATTTTTAAACGTCAATTTTCAGACGAAAAATACAGACTTTGTGTGCAAAGGCCTTTATAGGATGCAGTCAACAAAGGCCTTTTAAGAAATACGACCTACGTTTCACTCCGAAACTGTCGTCATTAAAGTTTTTAGAACAGGTTCGATATTCTGATTTTTTTTCACATCCATCGGTGTTGTTTGACCACTCAGAGCCACCGTAAATGTAAACGTCATCATCCAAAATGGCATCTGATAAGCTTCCCAGCACAAAGCAAAACGATGGTTTCAAAACAAAGGACATACGATAGATCAGACGATAGTGATTGAGCTCTAGGCAGCTAAATGATAGCCTCTTGCTAATGTCATTCATTTATTAGCCCCGGTTTGTCTCGTATTGCAATTTTTTTCACGTCATCGGATGACGGTTTTAAAAAACGCATACGAAAAATACGGACTTGGTGTGCAAAGGCCTTAAATGATTGGTACATTTTCCCGATCTACATTTGTACCACAGGACAGTTACACGTATGGATGGAAGCAACACTAAACTAATGCCATACATCCAGAT
This sequence comes from Sebastiscus tertius, assembly GCA_916701665.1. Lineage (NCBI taxonomy): Eukaryota > Metazoa > Chordata > Actinopteri > Perciformes > Sebastidae > Sebastiscus > Sebastiscus tertius. Next base: position 19,826 of record CAKAOH010036701.1, on the reverse strand, counting down.
ATGAACCTGTAAAACAACCTCAGCATTCAACACTACAACTTGAACTCGCCCCCGTGCTCTTGGCCTCTGTTTGTCCTGTAACCCACACTTGCAGCGGCGAAGCGGAGCGGGTGTCGCCGCCGAGGTGCGATGGGTTGCCGGCGCTGGCACCGCCAGGCTCGGGTGGCCGTGCAACAGTATCTGCAGGCTGCCATCCTTCTGTTCGCAGAGCATCTGAAGAAAGCAAACTGCACTGTTGCTCACACTCCCCGATCCCGTTGTTGTCATTGGCCGGCAGCCACCAATAGTGAGCCAACTGAGTTAACAGACACTTCCGCTCAGCACATAAGGAACCATCTGTTTTAAAAAGCCAGAAAGAAATAAATAAAGAGCCCTCTCTCCCTCTCGTGCTTCCTCTCTCCCCCACTTTCTACCACCAGTTCACAGTAAGCAGGGCTCTGCTATTATCCTGCACCTCACTCTTCATCATTTGCAATCAACAGCCAGCTACTAAAATTACTGCTGAGACTTTATTGAATCTCTACTGCCCTGTATTGGCCTTTCAAATTGAGCCAGGACGAGAAACTAACCAATTTCTTATTTGAGAAAACTATTTTATTCCATCTATTTTCCTGGTAAATAACTAAATTGTCAATTCTGAGGGTTATTTTTGCCTTCCTTTTGACGCATCATCAAATGTGGTATTGGCAGCAGTTATGGCACACAAAACTAATTTGTAATTTATTGGACATTAGCGAGGTCAGATTGAAGCCTGATGTTTGTAACATCTTGAAAATCACGGTTGTGCGCCCGCTCTTGGCTGCGTCGAGCTCCTCAGACGTGCCAGCTTGTAGCTAAATAAATATTGGCTGAGGGGCATTTGAAAAAACATATTGTCCTGGCTCAGCACTCGGTCCCCCTGCCCTCTGTTGCCAAAACAAGACGACGGGGGGGCCAGAGCAGAATCTCCTCTCACATGAGCGCCTTGGTAATGGTCAGCTCGCTGCCACACACTATACGGCCCTGCTCCTGCAGCCTTTGTGTCTGCGCTTACAGGTCCTCGAGTGTAATGTGTTTGCTCGGCTCTTCGTGGCGAAGGCTTGCGGAGAGGATCCTGGAAGCGTGCCATTTGCGCTATCACACTACGCCTTTGTTTCTCAAGCGGCTCACGAGAAGAAGGACGCGCTTGTCCTGTGTGTTTTGCAGGTTTTGTGATAGCCAGAGATATCTTTGTCACTTCTATTTATGACATGTGTTTTTGAGATGGAGCCTTTAAATACGACTGTTTAACCACAGCAGGGTTTATTTTTTCTGGCATTTTTTTTTTTAGTGACTGTGAATTCCGTATGTTGACAATTGTTTGCTCACTTTAGTTTGCGTGCGTTTACCGTACATGTGATCTAATTTAAGGCCGAGACATGATGCAAAATTACCTCATGCAGGGAAACAGTAGTTCTACTGTATTTATATTTATGTTTGATGCTGTTATGTTGGGATATTTATGACCTGAAATCTCTTCTACAAACTCACAAATCTTTTCCCACTTACTTTGTTTTGTTAAATCAAAAAAAAGAGTCCTGTTTACTTTCTAATACTTCTGAACACACATTTCATTTTCACTCCTTTCCTCACATTAGTCTTCAACTTGTGCAGGGAAACAGAATAACTCCAAGAAAAATATTACTAAAACATTACCGCCTGCATTCAATTTAGCCGGCGAATACCCCACGAGTTCCTCTCTCCGAGAAATTAAGGTGTATCGTAACAAGTGCATTATTTAGTAGATTTGACATGGCTGCCACATATTCGCAGAGAAAGAATTAATACGCCCGTGGAAACGAAAGCAGAGGAAAATAATTAATTATCAGAGCCTATTTCTAGTCGTCCTCTTAAGCCTATTTAAAGGGCATTAGGTATTATGAATGTGAGGTGGTCTAAATTTACCCCCTGTAATATCTATCCTCATCTGGCTACATTAGTATACTTTTCCAGGCTCGGCAGGCTCCTCGCTCGCTATTTAAATCACATTGCATGACTCTGAAATCCAGACTCATCTGTTCTTCTTTTGTCTTTATTTCTTCCCACCAGGATTAATCTCTCAGCGAGGTTTACAGCAGCTGTAATCAGATTTACACACCTGAAACACAAAGATAAACCTGACATAAGTATTTGCTAAACGGGTGAAAGGCGCCCGTTAGTGACTTCAAGGAATGAATTATGTATACGCTAAAGAGAACTCATTTGGGAATTAAGGAGGATAAGTAGCAGTCCATTTTGTGCCTGTTAGGGGCCCTCTCGGAGCTACAGTGGCTGCATTAGGGGAGAGCTAATGGGCCCTGGGAGGGGGTGAGTGAGGGGTGGAGAGGTGGAGGGGGTTGGGCCCTTTGCCGCCCGAGGTCTGTGGGCCCCGGTGACAGATGGTTGGCCACCTCGCTGGGTGGCTGTGGCTACAAGGTCTGTCGTGAGGCTGATCCGCGGCGTTGACAGCGTCGCAAAGATCAAACGACATTGTGGAAGGTGAAGAGACGGGTGGCGTGCCGGGCCGGAGCAGGAGAGACGAGGTTAGGGCTCCGCCGATTTGGGAGTTCTGGAGGAAGTTGCCAATGCTGATATTTTTAGACCTAACTCACTGTTGTTCAGTGTCTGGAAAATCCCTCAGAGTACAGAATTGGTGTTGTTTTTGACCAAGACGTTCATGGAAACAGAATACAGAGCATCATGGGACACTTAAAGTCTCCACTAAGAGCCAGAATAATATTCAATTAGGACTGTCAATCGATTAAAATATTTAATCGTGATTAATCACACATTTTTTATCTGTTTAAAATGTACCTTAAAGGGAGATTTGTCAAGTATTTAATGCGCTTATCAACATGGGAGTGGGCAAATATGCTGCTTTATGCAAATGTATGTGTATATTTATTTTTGGAAATCAATTAACAACACAAAACAATGACATGATATTGTCCAGAAACATTCACAAAATACGTTCAAATCATGACATCAACACATGGCAAACTGCAGCCCAACAGCCAACAACAGCTGTCAGTGTGTCAGTGTGCTGACTTGACTATGACTTGCCCCAAACTGCATGTGATTATCATAAAGTGGGCATGGAGACATGGACCTCTTTGAAAATGACCATGACAGTTTTTCCTCGCTAAAATATCGTGTAAGTTTGGAGCGTTATTTAACCTCCTTTGCGACAAGCTAGTATGGTATGGTTGGTACCGATGGATTCATTAGGTTTTCTGGTTCATATGATACTACTATCTTCACTCTGGCTTTAAAACTGATTGCAAGTTGCATTAATGCGTTAAAGAAATTAGTGGCGTTAAAACAAATTTGTTTAATGCGTTATTATCGTGTTAACTTTAACAGCATTAAACAATAGGCTTTTATAAAATACTTAATACTCAATTAGTCCATGTAATCCAGTGTAAATCTGATGATCTCCATGACCGCAGCGCATAAAAACAGTTTGCTGAACCTCCCCTACAACTCAAGTCCCTTTGTAACCTTTTATTCATTCATCAATAATGTTTCTTGTTAATTAACTCCTGATTTAAAGGCAGCAGTCAATCCCAGAGCTGTGGGTCGACCTGTTTGAGAGAGCTGCTAACACGACCAGATTTCATGATTTTCATTTCAAGATGACTGTTTGCATCTTGACAAGAACAGATCCGAGATGAAATAATGTTCCGTTTTTGAGGAGGAAAACACATTTTTATGTTCAAAATATTGTCAAACGGCAGCTGTTTTGGATTTTATACAGTTGTGCAAATGTACGTAAATGCTTGAAACTGTGACGCACTGTATTTGATCCAACAAGAATAAAAGTTCCTTATTAAAACACTGTCTTGGCTGAAGTGTTTTTCTGTTACTCTTGGATACACGCACTGTATTTGTCCCAAAAAAAATTATAATTTCACATCTTACTCTAAAAATACTGACCAAAAATATTGGTACTATTGTAAGTAAAATGCTAGAATGTTAATTAAATGCAATCAGGAAACAGGGGACAAATGAGTGCCTGTAAATGTGAAATTAATGAAGTCGAAGACGGACATTTGGAGGTGTTACAGGCCGTTTCTACCTGTTAGGAAAGCAGAAGAAGAAACTGCATCACATCAGCAGTGAACGTCATGAGTGGCCAATATCCAATTTTTCATTAAAGTGAAGTAGCCGCCTGCTGTGTTCTCATTTTTTTTTTTTTTTTTTTGGGGGGTGTGGGGGGACTGTTTATTAAGACACCAACATTACAGCAAACAGCTTTCATCAGGTTTCATCACGCGCTGATGAAAGCTGTTTGCACAAACGCTGGTGTCTTTATAAAGTCACAGAAATGAGAACATCACATGTGAATACTTCACCTAAACTGAATAATTTTTCGCCTCAGCCACTACCCATATGTATATATGTATACTCATGTATATTTAACTATATGTTCAGTTGCCTGAGGTGAGTTTGTACGTACTGATCGACTGCGGAGATGTGCGTTAGCAGTTAGTTTGCACCATGTGTAGAGTGTCAGTCTGTCATGAGGTTTTTGTTAAATGTCGTTACAATAATGAAGGAAGAGAACAGCTCTATATTAAGCCTCTTTGTCTTTGGACCAATGTTGTTTCACTTACTTTTGTTTTTCCCGTAACTTTGAGCCTCATGCAGCAACATTCTCCTAAATGTCTCTTTTATTTTCTCTTAAGAGAAGTCAACTCCAGGTGCACCAAATGTTCTTAACCATCCAAATCTGTTCCTACCAGGTGTGCTGAATGATGAATCCCACAGGGATGTGGTCAGTTGTTTATTATTAGCATAGGTAACGCCCCCTAAAAAACTATACAAGGGCAAGTGTTGCAAATACAAGAATTGGAGAGATGCCACCAAAAAAAAAAGGTTGTAAGAAGAACTGAGATAGATAGAGGTGGACGGCACTGTAACAGACATAGGCCTATATTACTACGGTTACTGGTACTGTTAAATAAACTTAGTGTCAGTACTGGCGTTACAGAAAATTCGAAAAGCATCAAAGAGCGGTATGTTGGCCACACAATATCAATGTCATCATCAGGGTTTTTATCGTCTTAATTGGGATCAATGGACCAATTAGTATCTCTTTAGCCCACTAATTTAATAACCCAATCATTATAATTACTCTAAAACATACAATAATCTAAATTTGATGATATTCATACGTTTTTTTTTAATTCATTTTATTTTATATGCATGTTTCCTTGTTGGACAAACAATTTGTAGACGGTGAAAACAAGTTGTAAAAAATAAAAAAAATCAGAAAACATTGGTGAATCCCAGAAATCAATGAGAACAAATCGTGGGTACGAACAAAAAAATAAGAGAAAATGTGTTTGTATATCGCTTCCTGCATGAGTTCCAATGTCTCTTTACCACCTCAGGTGTTTAAATGTGTGTAAATGTCCTAAACTGGTCAAAATAAAATGGGATAAAGAGTAAAAAAAGGGAAGCCTAATGTTGAAGTGTTTCCTCCATTTGCAGTGCAGTTCATGCTCTGGACATTCTGCATTACACAGTAACATTTCATCGCTCCTCTAATGTACCAACATTTTGACAAGCGAAAAGACATAAAAGTGTTTTTACGAGTGTCTGTGAAACTAAAGACTTGATAAATCCCCATTCAGAAACGAGCACGGCATCAATTCCCCACCGCCGGGTTCCCCGTGGGCACGAGTGACCGGGCCCGTCGGGCGATTAGCCCGTCTTACATTCCCGGTGATCGGATTAGACGATTCCCACAGTCTAGTCTGAAACTACTCCCGACCCGCAGCTCCGGAGAGCATCTCAATATCCAATTTCACAGCTTTCTAAACCTGGATCACGGAGGCTATTTATTACTGTCACAGGCTTTTGTGTTGGGAGGGCGGAGGGGGGGGGAGTTTGGCTTTTGTGTTTCATCTGCTCCGGAGCAGGAAGACGATCAACAAGAGAGTAAAAAGTGTAATGAGTGGGGAACCGGTGGCGTTGCCTGAATCCCCCTAAAAACTACAGCAGTCTTGTTGTTAAATTAGACCACGACGACGCTGCAGTCAGCAGCTTCTCATCTCCAGGACCTTTGATCCACACGCTGCAGTGACTACTGCTGAAAACAATTATGACCCCGGTTATGTGTGTGTGTGTGTGTGTGTGTCCTACGGCACATTGTGGTGTGAAACTGACAAAAACAAAGAAATGAAAAAGAAAAATGTTGACTTGAGTCTGGATTTGGGAACTTCTGAAGAAAATGTGTCGGGGAAGTTTATAATTACAACTCAGAACTGTGTACAGTAGAATAGAGTCCACTAAGTGATTTTGGACAGATGTAGCCTTAGTGCTGGTTGGCTGGCCAAAATAGAGCCTCCTAGATAATAAAACCATTTATAAGGCGGTCTTAAACCGGACCAGCAGCTGTAATAGGGGCTTCCATTATAGAGGCTTTATAATTTCCTTGCTTTTTCCTTTTAGAGCCTCTGTTGTTCCTCTGAATTACCCCTGAATGATTTATGCTCACTGGTCTGGCCACTGATAGACCCTGGCAACACAGATAGAAACACACTTAGGGCTTTTCGGTGTGTAAACACACTGTATTAAAAGCCAACTTGTTTCAAACAGCCAAACACATTTGCTGCGGCGGGGGCCGCTCGGTGTCATTTCGCTCGTCAAACACCGCAGTGTCACGGCCAATCAGGGGGGCTCCAGGGGCAACGCGAGCCATTTAACCTGAGCAAACACGGTGTGTCACGAAGCCCGAGGATGACTTAAAGAGCCTGAGCAAACACTGGCGAGAGCCATCGGGCACGAATCAAGGCGGCCCGGCTGAGGACGAGTCACTCTCGTAATGGCTTTGTGATGACTCAAGATCGAGCGGCCATCTGTTTGGTACAGTGGGGGAGGACCACAATCTGCAGTTCAGATACACAGAATATTAGCTGGTAGTGCAGCGGAGGAGGGGAGGATTTGGCCGGTGGCACAGGATGTAAAGCATATGTCCATAAATGGTAAATATGTTGATGGCTGAGGCCCTGATTCCCTGAACTGGGGCCAGATAACAGGATTTGCATGGTGATTTTCAGCCTCAGTGACACAACACCTTCAAAAGGTGTAAGACGAGTAATCCTGACCATAAGACTCTGTCCTCACATACTCACATACATACATGCATACATACATACATACATACAGGTGGAAAACACAGCATCAGAAACTCACCGCTGACATGAAAAACTCGCCACATATTTAAAGCACCGAGGAGTTTGCATGAGATTTCAATGATGTGAGTTTGAATAAACCGCAGTCATTTGTGTCTGGTCTGTAACCGTGAAGTTCATTTGAACAGCAAAAGTCAAACCACATGCAGCCTCGGAGGCCTCGCACACGCACCGGGACCAGGACTTTAGAAGCAGCTTTAGAAGCCCCCCAAAGTGAAGACCCCCACTACCCTACCCCCCCTTTATAAGATCTGACCAGACACCTCCTAGAAAGAACGGGTGGATAAATATTCAGATCCTTTACGGAGGTAAAAGTAATGTAAAGATACGCCATTCTATGTGAAAAGTCTGTAAAAGTAAAGTATGTAAATATTTAATTATGTAGGAAAAATGGCCTCTGTGTTACATTATTATATTTTTGGATTATTATTACTGGTGCATTCACATGTAAGCAGCATATTAACGTTGTCCGTCATTTTATACTCTGTTAGGGGGTTTAATTGACTGTATAACAATTAGAGCTTCAACGATTAATCGATTAGTTCTAAACTAATAAATGAATTATCAACTATGATTCTACTTTGATAATCGATTAATAGTTTTAGGAGTTTTTTAAGTCACAATTCTCTGATTCCAGCTTCTTAAATGTGAATGTTTTCTTGTTTCTTTACTCCTCTATGATAGTGAACTGAATATCTGTGACAAAACAAGACATTTGAGGACATCTACGTGGGCTTTGGGAAACACTTGATCAACATTTTCACTAATTTCTGACATTTTATAGACCAAACAATTAATCGAGAAAATAATCAACAGATTAATTGATAATAAAAATAATAATTGTTGCAGCCCTAATAACAATTCATTGCATTTTATATGCTTTCTAAAGCTTTTTAAATTCTAAATCTGCAAAGTAATCAATAGCTGTAGATGTTAAATAAATGTAGTGGAGTTAAAAGTGCTAATATTTTCCTCTGAAATGTACAGTAGTATAATAAAGTGAGTAAATGCACTTTCCACCACTGCTAGAAAGTCTGTAAAATGTTCTAATTATTTGGATTTTATTCATATGTCATTCAATTAAATTATATTTTCTTTAATTTCATGAAGGTTTCAAAGCCTTCTTCGCACTCTCTGGTGGCGAAACAATTTTATTAGCAAAAAGAAAAGTACTTAATTTAAATATAATATACTGTAAACACCCTAAAAATAGCCACCACATCTAAGTTGAAAATCACCCTCACAAATCCAGAGGATATGAACAGTTTCCTCCAAAAGAAGCTCCATCTGATAATTAAACTTAGATGATGTTGTTTTGTTACAACCCTCTGTGTGATGGGCAGCTTTTCATAATGCACTCAGAGTAATATAATGTGTGTACGGTACTTTTTCACTGGTGAACAGGCAGGTTATTACTGCAGATTATTGCCATTTCAGAGGGAAAACCCAAATTAGAAGTGTCATTCATCATATTAAAAGCCTCGCTGCTGTTTTCTGGTTCGTACGTGTCGGATTAGATGTTGTTAAATATCCTCAGGGAAGCAATCAGGTGTTTTAAGTTAAGGGCAATTCCCCGCTCTACAGACAATCAATAAAAAAACCTAAGAGTGGGGACTGTAATAGGGTTGGCTTGTAACCTGCTCTGACAAATTAAGGCAAGTAGTGTTTTTTCATTACTTACACATCCGTTTTCATTTTTCCCATCAGTGGAACCAATTAAACAATGCTTCCTTAAATTAGTCATTGATTTTTTTAGCAATAGTGACACTTTGCAGAAGGAAATAATAACTTTAAGGGAGTGTTACTGCTGTTGTTTTTTCATTACTGCCAGTGTTGTAAGAGCAGAAACAATTCACCTACATGAAAAAGTGGTGTCTTAAATTAGCCATTGATTTTTCCTCAGGTGTCACTTTGGTTAAATGCTTTGTGGTTGGGAGTCTTCTCTCCAACCTGGAAATTGACAAGAGTCCATAATCTATTAGTCTTTCACACACACACACACACACACACACACACACACACACACACACACACACACACACACACACACACACACAGACGTTTGTTTGGTGTATTTTCACTTCCAGTATGTAAATTTATGACATAAAACTCTTTTCTGCCAATAAAGAAGTGATAAACGTAAAGTTTGAGAGTGAATTGCAACACTGCCAAGAGAAGAAATACTACAGTTCTTAACAACAAAACTTTATGTAATGATTAATTACGTAAAAACATCTGAAAAGCGGTGATAACTTTGTTTTTCCAGAGCTATTTTATTACAGAAGTTTTGCTATTGCCGATCCCATCCCACACACGTGAACACCGAGAAACAAAACTCAGACCAGATTCTTTTTTTTTAATGCTCAAATTGAACAAAAACAAAATAAAAAGTCAAAATAAAAAAAAAAATAAAAAATCCAGAATAGCAGGTCGGAACTGCCGCACTTCTTTTTTGTTTTTTTTCTTGAGACTAGAAAATACACTTACAATTTGAAGCAGCAACAAAATGTGCATTTACCTGATTATACAATGGAACATTATTTTTTATTATTATAACATGAATGTTTTTCATCACATTATAAAACTCTAAATATTTTTTTTTAACCAAAAAAAAAAAAAAAAAGCAACCCTATCAATGAATGCAAAGCAAAATGTACACCTTGTGTTCACCTGGAACGAAACCGTACTTGACTTCATGTTTGATATTCATTAGCTTTTTATTGTTTAAGCCAATAAAATCTGTCTTTTTTTTTATTTTGGGGATGCAAATAATATCCTGAATGTGTCCACTTTAACTGTACATACACTTTCACCTGTTATTAATTGAAAAACTGAACACAAACGAATGACTGCTGCTTTGCTGTGTTTCAGAATACAAAGGAAAACTGCTGTTTACAGTGAATGAGTTATTTTACAGCGGCCGATAGCTTTATTGATTATCCTAAACACAGGCTGTATTTTCATCCTGGTGTCTTTACTTCAACCCACGAGGCTGTTGAGAGAATGATCCATGTCTTTACAGCAAAAACACCGACATGATGAGATCTACAGTTTGATTGGACGAGGGGGGGCAGAGGTCGCTGACGGACGAGAGGTGTTGTGATCAAACTGGCAGCGAGGCGGTTCTCACTGATGGCGGCTAAATGTCTCTTTTATTATCACATCACTTCTTCAAGTCTATAATCATGTCACTTCACCATAAAAGCATCGTTACAATACGTTGCCAGTTAAATGAGCATGACAGTACAGGATGGCTGTTTGAGGACAAACTAAAGTCGAACAGAAGTGACCGTCCTTCGGTTTCGCTGCACGTTGTGCGGGCGAGTTTCTTTTTCGCGGGAAGATTCAGTCCGTGGGTGACCGTGAGTTTGGTCGTTGAGTCCTGTCTCACCAGCGCCACATGCTCAAAATCATAACAATAAAAATGATTCCTATATTAATGTACAAAACATAAACAACGGTAAAAAGCCAACCACAAACAGTAGCTCGCTCCTGGCAGGTTAACACCGCGCTTCCTGTCCATAAAGTGCACTCTCCATGCTGCTGTGCGGCTTCAACGTCAGAAAAAACAAAAGAGGATGTGTGTGTTTATGTGAGAGAGAAGGGAGGCTCCGCTGCATGTGTGTGCTCAGTCTTATTCCCGGAGTGACTGTGAATGAGAGGACACGACAGTCTCAGGTGTATGGACGGAGGAGGAGGCGGGGGAGGGTAGAGATGGAGGTGAGTTGGGCTGGCGTTAATAAACATAGCCCTCGCTGTAGGGGTGCGGCGGGCAGTAGGGCCCCTCCTGTACGTAGGCCATGTTTTCGTCAAAGTGCGACAGCGGCACCGTGTCCTCCTCGTTGATCTGCCGCTCCATGTCCGTCTTCAGCACCGGCCGCTGATTGTCGGGAAACGCCATGGAGAACAAGGCCTCGGGGTCGCACACGAACTTGTAGACGTATCTCTCGCCGGCCACCTGGACGGAGACGGAGAGGGCGAGGTGGGGAAATAAATGAGGAGGTTGAATATCTATCTGCCAATACACGTTGACAAATTCTCTATTTTTTCCACCTAATTTTTCAAAACACGTATATTCAAATCTCTTCCATCTCTTTATTTATGGATGAATTTCAAAGTCAACCTACAAAAATGGCTTAAGTCAAGTTAAATTGGAGTATATTGTCCCTCGACACCCTGATGAAGGTAAGATAGTATACAACATTAGGTGAATAAAGCAGGGTGGCTTTGGTGAACATCTCTAAGGGCGCTTTCACAAGCCAACATTTAGTCCGTTTTAATCAAACTCCTGTGCGGTTCATTTGGGTGGCTGTGAATGCAATAATCGTACTCAGGTGCAGACCAAAACTCAGGCTGCCTTAGCGGGCCTTTGTTGACATGCACACAGATAAACGACAGGTAAGACTGACGTGGACTTCTGCAGAAGTCCGATGTTTGCTTGACATCTGGGCTGAAGAGACTATACAGGATACGCTGAATTGAGTTCACAAAAATAGTGATGTTTCTAAAGTCATTCAAGATAAACTGGAGGAGAAGGGATTTGTGTGCACAGTAGATCAGTGACAAGTCAAAGTGGAAAAAAAGAGATAAATTTGCTCTTTCATACACTCCCCTCCGCCACTTCATTTTTGTATTTGGTCCGTTTTATTTTGTGCACAGTGAAACCATCATCTCAGTGGGCAGATATTTTTATTTTAGTTGTTCCTTCTTTCAAGAAATGTCATCTAAGTTTGCCTGATTACTGACTGTGCCTCTCCACACTGAGGTTTAACTGAGTCTCAGTGAGTTTATGTGTCTCAAAAATACACCACATACCACCTCTAATCAGGTTTGTAGTGTGTTCACAGTTGAAAAGCCACTAAATAAGGAAAAAAAATCCTTAATTTTTGAGTATGTTGACGATAAACATTACTCCCACAGTGCATTAAACAAAGGAAATGGAGGAGCTGCTCACAGCTGGTGAAAATGAAGACTGATTGTGGATGGTGGTGAAACAGCTCTAAGAACGCCTCAGAAAAACAACAAGATAACTATGAAAGTGTCTTTGTTAAGTTTAACTGGCTAAACATGTTGAAGTTGCAGTTTAATTGATGTCAGACAGAAGTATTGCATCATTTCCAGTTGTTCCTGTTTCCTGATTTCTTGTATACTAACTGCAAAAACAGCACATGACCAAGGACAAAGAAATCTCTTAAATGTGAGTAAGAATATTTTAAACTACAGTTTAAACTGAGCAGGGCCAAGGCTTCAATGCCTTGTCTTTCACGAGGTTCAGCATTTGTGAGATGCTCCACCCCCTTATATAGGCTAGCTTGGGGAGAGGAGGTAGCACATGCTCCTCCTTTAACACAGGTGGTATCAATCATTGTGTACATGAGCTCCAAACTTTTCATCTGAAAACGGTGAGTTTTCATGATTTGAGCGAAGCTGAACAGAGATTTAGATCTCCTTTAATGTTGTTGTTCTTTTACTTTTTTATTGTCGCTGTATATTCTAAGATTTATTTTACCTTTTGCATGATTCCCTTCTCGTAGTAGTAGCGCAACGACCGGCTGAGCTTGTCGTAATTCATCGCCGGTCGATTCTTCTGTATCCCCCACCGACGCGCCACCTTTTGCACCACGAAGACAAACAACACAAAGGCAGTCGGTTAACATAAACAGAGAAGCAGGATGCCAAAATGCAGACGCGTCAACACACAAACACGCACAGTTGACCTGATTTCCTGACAACACTGCTTGCGGCAGCTGAAATGTTAAACAAACTTATTAATCCATATTTTCCTAATAACAGTAATTAGAGCGCGTCCAGCCTGAGCAGACCTGACCAGGGATGTGTTCATTAGGAGCTTGTCACACACCCAGCGGAGGAGGCAGCAGATGTTACAGCACCTGTCTACCAGACCACCCACCACCCGGCCTCGCCGTCCAAACCCACAGCCCCACAGTCAGCTTCTCCTCCGCAGCGTCTACTCTCTCTTCCTCTCTTCCCTTCCTCGCCGTCTCCTTTTGTTAAATTATTTCAGTTTTTCTACGACCCCCTTTCACTTTCTCTCGCCGACATGCTACACCTGCCTGTGAAAAGGCAGAAGCCGCTAGCTAACGTTTGTCTGCGGCGTCCCAAAGCGAGTACGTTTGGTCACCTGATGGCATGAATGGGCCCCCCTGTTAGCTGCAGCTGGCCCGCGCTTCCAGACGCAGTCGGGCTGCGTGGACCGCTGCCAGGTACCCCTCTATCTCCTCCATTCTACGCCCCCGCCTGCAACCTGCATCCTCCTCCATCCTCCAACAGTGACTGAGCCCCACTGTGTGTGATGTGGGCGCACACAGACCCAGCCTCTGTTTCCATTTCAAAAGGCCCAACCGTCAACATGGGTTATATTTTTAGGAATACGTCCTGTGAAATATTTAGCAGGCGCTGGCCTTAAGGGTCAGTTGGATGGATGTGGTGGAGAACAAGGTAAATAAAAAAATCTATTATGGCAGATCCAGACCTGACTTGACCACTTTATGAGCAGAGAACATTATTCATCCCACTTCAAATGTTGACCTTCGACATAATTGTGCCTGGATTTATCACATAACTTGATTTTCTTTTTTTGATCACGTATTAAAAATCCACATTTTGACCAAGCACAGATAAACTAGAGCTGCAACTAAAAATTGTTTTCATTCACAATTAATCTGTTGATTATATTTGACATTTAATTGATTGATATTTTAGTCTATAATGTGTCAGAAAACAGTGAAAAGTGTCTATCGTGACTTCCCAGAGCACAAGTCGACATCTTCATATTGCTCGTTTTATCACACCAACAGCTCAAAACATAAAAAATATTCAGTTTACAATGATTTAAAACTGACAAAAGCAGCAAATCGTTCTATTTGTGAAGCTGGAACAAGCAAAGATCGGCATATTTCTTTGAATAAATAACAGCGACTGACTTTACAGACTAAACTGTCTAGGCAATACACTGAAGGATTCCAGTTTTAAAACGTTTTTTTTGTCACATGCAATAGCAATATATGTAGTGAAATACAATGAGGTGGTGAAAAATAAGAATTAGAAAAAATAAATATAACGGATAAGCTTTTTATTTATGTCATTTTTTGCTTGTTCTCTTTACGTAAAGTGTCATTCAGTTCGTAAAAGGTGCTTAAAGTCAAATCTATTATTAACACTATGAAGATTCTAGATAAAAACATTTCAATATAGAGTAATAATGTTTCTCTCTCACCTCCTCTGGCTCGATGAGTTTGAACTCCATGCCGCGGCCGGTCCAGGCGATGAAGTGGGAGTTGGACGGGTCGTCCAGCAGAGCCACCAGGAACTGCCAGAGCTGCAGCGAGCCTCTGCGCTGGTACGACGGGCCCTCGCGGTAGAGGCCTGACTCCTGCTTGATGTCACCTAGAGGACACATAACGCACCATTACCGTACGGTGATCCAGCACAAATACACACGGGGCAGTTTTTAAATCAAACGTGTTCGGTACACTCAAAGGGAGGACTCACCTTCAACCTTTTCAGGCACCACGCAGGTATCATCGTAGAAATGCCTCGCCACTTTGTCAAACATACAACCTGGAAAACAAAAAAAAAAGGGCAGCATTTGATATAATATTCAGCACAAATCCAAAGTGCACGATCACAGCATTCACTCGTATCATCATCGTCGTCGGTACCTTCAGTCCTGTTAGCGTGAGCCAGATAGCCGTCTTGCCGTAAGTAGACAGAATGGCAGCTAGGCACTTCTGCTGAAAGCCAGGCAAGAATGGGAGAGTGGGTGTTAAAGGGCCCGAAGGCAGCATTAAGAACACTATCTCAGTTATCTGAGAGCAGTCAAAGCCTGTTCACTCAATGCACCACTGGCTCTGATTAAAGAACATGCCCCCCAGCAATGGCTCCCAGCCACAGGCGAGCTCACTATATCACCCTGCTAATACTCGCTCCCAGCGTCTCCACTCAGAGGAAGATTTACTACGGAACAAAAACACGGCGCTCGTGTGAAAACAGAAGCTGACATGATGTAAGTTTTTTCATAATGCGAGGGGGTCAACGTAAAGCTTTTACACACTTTCTTTTCAGATAAAAACTACACGGACCTGAAAGAGTCTTTTACTTTTTCACTGGATATTATGTCACTGCAGCACGATAGTTAAATGTCTTTTTTTTTTATTTTAAACGCCCTTGAAAAATACTTCTTCTTACTATGAGTGATTGGATCTTACATGAACAGACTTTTTTTTTGCCACAGTTTAAACAGCTTTGGTTGTTTCACATGAGAGATTTCTGTTTTTCTATTTTTCTCTGAGCTCTTCTGACTTTCTTCTGGTTTGAAGTGGGCGGAGCTTAGCTGGAAAAAGACGTCATATATTTTCATTCAAAAATACACCCACACAGCCAAGTGTTAATATCTTAATAAATAATACACAAAGATGTTTTTTTTTCTTTGACTGTTTTTACTTTGAGTGAAGCCGCTTCACACCAAGCACGGATTTTCGTCCTAAAAATTTGCACGGAAATTTATAAAAACTGATTTTGTAGGTTCTTATGAATGCTTGCACGCCCCTGCAGAACATTCATGAGGGGAAGAATACTCAGACGGACCTCAATTTCAGCGGATTTCCACCTGCAGAAATATATGTTTGATCAATGAAATCCTTTGTTCCAACTGATCTCCATCATTCTGCTTAATAATTAGCCATTTGCTTCTGTTTGTTTGTTGCACGGAGAGAGTGTATTTTCTGAGCAATGAACCTTGGAACAATGGCCGATTGTTTTCGGAGTAAAGGACAAATGGGCTTTTTTCCGTCCAATGGGACATTTTTGGTAGTATTGGTGTTTTTGGAATAAAGGGCCTTCGGAACAATGGGCAGTCCCCTTCTCATCACCCAATAATGTACGACAAACACCGTGATGACTACCTCAGCAACCAAATAAAGGATAAGATATGGCTTGAGGAAGAGCGTCGGGCTTGCAAATTTTCATAGTGGCCAAACCGTGTAATTACAACTTCTGTGTCCGTCACGTGATGCCATTGGGCCCAAAAAAAAACGTTTTCCCATCCCTTACATTGGGAAAGAGACGCCTGTAAATCAGCTGCTAATTTTTTTTTAGGTGAATCAACTTCCCAGTATGAACACTTGAATAGCCCTTATTTAAATCATTAGGTCCTAAAAGTGGTAAAATGCACTAATAGCTTAATCCAGAGTTATTTTCGTGCTGCCGTTCATGTGAATGAGAGCCAGACCGAGGCTGGGAGGCGGGGTTAAATGAATCGTTAGTGCGCCTGCTCTATGGGCCCAATGAATGCGAAAGATCTCCAGAAGATCCGGGCAACTTCATCACTCGGCAGTCGAGCCATTTTGGCGCCACAGAGCAACTTTCACAGGAATGAACAGGAGCCCGCCTACAATGCTGTATCCAGTTCTCTTTATATATATCCATGAACCAAACAGAGGAACATCTGCACTTTGTTGAAGTGTATACGGTGTAGTTTTGCAGGCTAACATTATTTTAAAATCTGGGTCGAGTGAATAAAAAAATTGCGGCCACTATTGACAGTAGCTTTGCTATTTAAAAATGGCAGGTTTGTGCAGGATGTCCTGTGTTGCGCTAGTGACGACTCTCTCTGACCAATCAGTGGTCTGCGGTGTTTTAACTCCACCTCCTAGTATCGGCTCAGTTCGCTTGGAACCTCGACCGAGGTGGTAATAAAGAAAGTACCAGGTACCATCCACAACAGTTCTAATGTGTAACGAACTATACTGCTTGGTGGAAACGCGGCTTTTGTTTTGTTGACTTTTGAATCTCTAATCTTTGACTCTTTAACATATCTGTTTACTATTTCTTTCCTTGATGGACTTAACAAGAGATCAAACCTTCACTATTCTCTATTGTTTTTAATCCAAAAACGTCATCTTATTTGAAAGATTTTGCGCCTAAAGTCGTTTTACTACTTGCATTTAATCCCATAATTCTCTAAGAATAAGCCTGTATTCATCAGTTTGCTTTACAACACTCGTCCAAATTGACTGTATATGTCAGAACCTCCTACAACACAGACATCATGGCCGTGGCTTGTGATCAAGAAAACGGCCAAACAGGTTACGAAGTGAATGTTCAATAAACAGACTGAGGCCCTTCATTTAGGCCCATAAACATTTCTCTGAACTTCATCAAAGTAATGGGCTTGTAGAGGAAATTGCTGCTAATGAAATTACCAGCTCCCCTCCCATCCTTTCCAACAGGCCTGCTCCAGTCAACATGCTCCACTGTGACTGCTAATAAATTCACTCTGATGCTCCATCTCGGATATACAGTGAAGAACAGGACAGTGGTGGACACACGACCGAAATAGACCTTCTCTCTCTCTTTATTTATAATCTTTAAAGTGTGTACTTCTGGTTGCTTGCAAAGATTATCAGCTAAAAACGTAATGTAACTGCTGCACTCTTTGTAAGTCAGTGAAATGTACCTAACATCCTGACTAAACAGCTCAGACTATAGACTATAATATATATCATTGATTAATCGTTGCATTGTTGTTGCTGCCATTTATCAAGCAAAAATGTCACAAACCATTTGCTTGTTTATGCTTCTTAAATGTGAGCATGTCTCTGTTTCATATAATTATGAATAAATATATTATATATATATAGAAATTGAAGACATTAATTGGGACTACAGAAATTTGTTTTGCCCTTAAAGACAAAATAATTGAGAAAAAAATCAACAATGGAAATGATTGTTAATCCTAAACTTGATACATACTAAAGGGCTGCAACCTGTTAGCTACAGAGAGGGATGTTTCAAAGCCTAAAGATTGTAAAACTCAATAAATACATCTCTGGCAAAATAAACTTGCAACTGAAAAAACACAAACACCAGAATCACAGTTTTCTCCGACAAAAACTGCAGAGCTGCTGATCGGAAAACAAAGAAAGTCTAACGTAAAAGAGCCCTGAAAGAGGCCCAGTGTCTTTCTCCAAGTCATCGCCATGGGAAGAGGCTGCTTTTCTCCCTGACTGGTCACACAGACTCTCCTCCAGCTCGGTCTCTCCTGGGTCCTCTCTGTCCGCCTTGTGAATGAACCCAGCAGTCCGGCGTATGTTCATTCATGTCCTGATGTAGCCTCGGGCTCCGCAGAGGCCGCGGGCTGATGATTAGGTCCCTTTACTCTCTAACTAAAGGGAGCGGACAAGCGTGGGAGGGCGGATTTTGGATTGTGACCAGGCATGGCCGCCCCCCACCCCCCTCTCTTCCTCTTTTTCTATTAGAGCACCACAGGAAATGGCGACCGGCACAGACACCCGGCCCAACCAGATCCCCTGCCCTAATAATGGGCAAACTCAATAAACGCCACCCCCTCCTCCCATGTCTTCTCCCATTCCTGAGATGATAACGCTCTGGGAGGGGAAAAAAAGGGCTGCTATCTCTTCATGACTCTTTCCCTCACTACCAGACCAGTTCAAGCAAAACAGCACTTTTTTAAAAATGCCTCACCTGAGTCGTAGGTGAAGTCCCTCGGCTCCTGTTTGATCATCATGGTGGCGGGGTACGCGTGGGGCAGCGGCGCCCCGATCATGGCCGGGTGTTCGAACAGGGGGTCGGGATACTCCTGCTTGAAGCCTTGAGGAGGGAAGGGGATGTTGGGCTCTGACATCTGCCTGTGGTAGATGGGCCGGCCGTCCCGAGCCATCGTCGGCGGGGAGGGGAACGAGTGGCACGGCTCTGAGAGCTGACGTCGAAATCTGAGGAGGGACACAACGTCAGTGGATTCATTATCGGCCGTGCACTTCATTTTGTTTACGTTAACCCTGTTTACAGAAGAGATTTAGGCCAAGTTAGAACAACAGAATACATATTATATGACACTATTTAAGTAAAGAAATAATGGCAACTCAAAGGCCAACTTGCTAGCTTTCATTAAAGAAGGAAGACTATGTGAGATAGTTTAAAGCAGGGCTGCAACTTCTTGATTAACTGATGGATTCATTTTGGTCTATAAAATATCAGAAAATGCTCCTTTACATCATCAAATTGCTTTTTATTTGTCAAAAACCACAAAATTCTCACTTGACAATCACATGAAACAGAGAAAAGCAGACTACTGAAAAGCTGCAACTACAGACTTTTTGACATTTTAGCTTGAAAAATTACTTTTATTATTAACCGATTATCATTATAGTTACTGCTTATTTTTCTGTCAACTGACTAATTGATCAATTTTTAGTTGAAATCTCCAAAATCTAATAAAGATAATCGTGTTGAATACACTGTTCAAAGGTCGGGGATGAACTTCGATGCTCAAATGAAATTAGAAATGTAACAATTTGACCAAAATAAGCTGAAAAAAGCAGAGCAGGGAACCTCAAACATATAAAAATGATGGCCAAATATGAATTACAAGTACTGCTAAGTCTTGTAAAATGAAAAATAAAATAAAATTTAACACAATCACCACTGGCTACATTCACTTCTTCCACAGCTGTACGTCCTGTAAAGATGCTGCTACCAACAGAACGAGAGGAGGCGAGCCATTCTTAGTTATCTATATAAGAAAGCTACAGTAGTGCTGACACTCTGAGACAGTGGTACCCAACCTGGGGTTCAGGACCCCCTAAA
>CAKAOH010036700.1:0-26847 GCA_916701665.1 Sebastiscus tertius | reverse complement strand
AGTGTGTATAATATTAGTAGCTGATTTTACCAGCAGAAACAGGCTGTTTCACTGGAGGCACTGATTCATTACAACTTGTGTTTCTAAAATAATAAATCAGCAGGCTTGTCACATAGAAATAAATGGAAACTATGAGACACTACAGCAGAAAAAGAAAAGAAGAAAGTGAATTGTGTTTGTCTTCATCTCTCTGTCTTCTCTGCTTTATGCATTTTAATGCAATTAGGGAACAAAACCTTGACCTTGTCTGGCGTTTCTTATTCAATGTGAGATGTGCAGGACAGTTTCTGTGTGCGGCTCGTCCGACGGGAGCTGAGCGAAGCTGTCAAACCTGCGAGCAGGAAACTCACAGACAGGAAGAGAGGCTAATTATCCTGGTATATAAAAACAACAAGAGTTGTTATAATCCTCCACAGGATTAATCTAATCATCATTAATCATAAAACAAAGAGAAAATGAGTTGGAAAAAATTGTTTCTGCTTCATTGATTTAAAAAAGAAAAGACTGTACTCCGAGTTAACTACGAGTCCCAGAGAGCATTTCTGTTAGAAACATCCAATCAGAGTCTGAACAAAGTCAAAGAGCATTAATCCAAGTGGTCCGGAGTGACGGTGTCGGGGGGGCACGGACAAATGGAACGACGCTGATAACAATATTAATTATTGAACTGAATTATTGAATTATTAATGTGAGGGAATGAATGAAGCAGTTCAACGGTACAATATGTGAAAGGAAAGGTAAAAAATAAAGAGTCCCAGATGAGGAATTCGGGGAACGGTTTTGTAATTTCGGAGCACAAATGAGTCATTTAAAAGGAACGGTTATTAAAAACTTCCCTCCAGACGCCGGCGGACTGAACGGACCCACAAGACCCGAATCCAACGGACGACACACGGACTAAATGATGTGGACACAGATGTTGAACCTGCTGCAGGGATTCTCTCAATCAGCCACAAGAACAGTGACGCCCAGAACATCAGGAACATCAGCAGCGCTGCGTTACCGGTTGGTTTTTATTTCGGCGTCTGTGTTGAATTAGAACAGCCACACTGCGTCTCGGCTGCATCTCATCTAGGGATTTGAGATCTCGCCTATTTTTACCACGAGCCGCGCGGTTCACATCAACATCAGACGGTGAAGGTGATCTATTGACTGAATATTAACATCATATCAGCTACATTACTACAGTTTACATGTCTATCTGTAGAAGATGTTACGCAGATGAAAAAAAGTAAAGATTGTTTTTTTTACCTCAACACTTCCTGCTTTCATTTCAAAATCAAAGCCCTCAAGTGTTTTTTTCTGTGGACAAAATTCATTCATTTGTTAAGACGAGGCTTTTATTCTGAAATATGTGCCGGACAGTGTTCTAGAACATGCAGTGACTTGCAGAGCTCAATGAAAGAATATAGTACGGAGTTTTAATGGTGGATTATTACTATTATTTACAAATTACCACACATTTCTGAACCTTTCTCTGTCTTAAGATAAATATAAATCACATTTATCATGAAGTTAAATGGTCATTAAAAGACAAACTCTATGTAGAAAGAAAGAGCTGACAGCAGCAGAAACGCAGCTCGTAATTCACCTGACGTGTGAATTACGCAACCGCCACGCGCTCTTGATGTTCCCAGTGTGTCCCGGGCGTCACTGTCTGTTGTTGCTGTGAACCGCGCGGCTCGCGGTAAAAATAGGCGAGATCTCGAATCCCTAGAAGAGACGCAGCTGAGACGCGCCGGCAGTGTGGCTGCTCTAACCTGTTAACACGGACGCTGAAATTAAAAACAACAGGTAACGCAGCCGCCACGCGCTGCTGACGTTCCCAGTGTGCACGAGGCTTCAGACACAAGAACATTCGGGTCGTTGGCCGACTGATGTCAGTGCTGAAGACCCAAAGAGGAGCTCCGTGACGTCACGTCTTAGCTTAATAAATCTGCATCTCATCACGTGAAAGACGGACAAACCGTATTCCAAGCAGTCGTCTGCAGCGGTTCACACGGAGCGTATATAGCATTAGTAACACTAACATGAAGAGGAAACACAACGTGCACTGTACAGCAGGACTCCAGTGAGACCTTATTGAGTTGTCTGATATTATAAAATAAAATAATCATTTTCACAGCGCAGAGAAGAAAGATGTTTTTCTCCAGCTTTGTCTTGTGCCCAGGGCGTAATAATGTCATCTGCAACCATGAAGGAAAATAATGCTCTATAATGTCTCTCTGCAGGCAAACCTCACAACACAAATACCACTCAGTATCTGTACAGGATGTTGAGACTCTACATCCTGACTGAAGATACTAGATCTAAATGATAGAAACACTTTATTACTGATCTGCATGTTTATTTGCATGAGATGTTTATGTGACACTTCTACATGTTAAAGAGTAATTTGATAAAAGAGTTTGATGTATAATAAACATGAAATAAACCTCAAACCACCAACTAGAGTCCAGTCGGTCCAACTCTTCCTCTCCGTCTCGTCCTTTCTTCCTCCTCCTTTGTGTTGCAGGTCATCCGGCTAACGGGTTAATTAGCCGAATGAAGTGCTCTGCGGAGGAAATGTCAGGCTCACTGGTGGCGGTTTGACTTCCATGACGGGGGGGTTAAAGGTCGGCGGCGGGTTTACTGAACCTCTTCCCTCTCACCTTTATCTAAATGTCACTCAGGAACCATTAGCGTGGGCTTCTGCCGGGGGAACGCTTCATGTGGCGGACTGAAGGTTGAGACGTCCTCGCCGTCGCTGATGGACCCAACGACCCCTGAGACACTCCCGAACGTTTCAACCAGCGTGAAACCGCCGAGGTTCAACGAGGACGCCAGGAGGAGTCCTCACTTCCTGTTTCTGAAGGTCCTGCAGGATAGTGATGCATTCAGGGCTTCTGGGCAACACGGTAAATATCAGCTTCCTACAGGAAAACCCCGTCAGCTCTGCCTCCAGCTGGTCAAACCTGCCTGAGAATTATACCTGAGAAGCTGATGAAGAGGAGGTAGAACCCTCCTCTTCATCAGCTGATCTTTGACCAAACTCTCTCCATGACCAGCTCTCCATCTGGAAACTAGACGCTGGATGTTTTTGGTGGATATGCATGATCCCCAGAGGATGGACTTGTTTGGTGACCCTAAGACGTGAAGTCTTCAACAGAAACGCCATCATTTGGCCTGTGAGTGGTTCTATAGATGCTCTGAAACCGGCTCCCGAGCCCTTAAAAAGAAGAACAGACGTCCTCGGTACGGATGCTGTTCATCAGCAGTTCAACCAAAGACTGTTTTTTCCTTTTCAGATTGTTTCATCAAGAGAATCTGTCGAGGCCTGAGGAGGTCAAAGTTTCACACAAAAAAGCAGCAAACATAGAAACGTTAGAGAAACTTCACATAATTCCGTTAATGTGCTCCGTTCAGAGTGACGTAGAATAAAAAGAGAGAAAGACTGCTGATGGTCGGAGGGTCCAACAAACGTTTTTTTAGTTGTTTTCCGTACTTATGTTCCGTTGTTTCCGTATGTATTTGACTTAGTTTAAGTATTTACTTTAACCCCAACCAGGATGTTTTTCCTAAACCCAACTAAGAGGTTTTGTGCACGTTACTGTAGTTTTGTTGCGTGTCGTACAAATGACATAAGTCATGTTCATTGATTTGGTCTCATTGTCTGTTTTGTTTTCCATTTATTTCGAGATTTTGCGACGAGCGTTCATTAAATGAAGATTAATTTATGACCTTTCATGAAAGCATAGTTTTAATTATACAGTTCTTCATATTTTATAACATTTTTCCAAAACAACAACACAAGAAGAGCAGAAGAAGTGTACGATGCAGCAGAACGCTTCAGAAGAAGATAATACGTGCTGAGATAATCTTTGAAAAAGGAGGTGTTCAGTTAGTTAATCCCTTGTATTCCCTAATATTATTCACCTTGCTGATGAAAAGTCCTCCTGCATCAGATATTATCCCATCAGTTGGTTTTGATACTGAAGAACACGAGATGTGAAGTTACAAAGAGTTCATTATTTACATCATCAGTTGGTTGATTTTGTTTTTACAGTTTATCTTTCTTTAAATACTTTCTGGACCATAATTGCTGTAAACAGGAAGTTGTGTGGATTCCAGCAGTACGTGTTTGATATCTGTGTTACGAGTCGAGTTATGGCTGAAAATAAGCACATTTTTTGGCACCAGATTGCATCAATTGGCTTCAATGGATTGAACGTTCGTAGTGAAAACAAAGCAGATTTCCGTCTCTTTACACATGCTAATGTGACAACTGGAGTGTTTCTTATCTGAGATTATTCTTTTCAAACACTCTTGTGCATAAACTGGTACTGTTTATGATTATTTAATATTATTTAAAACCCCCATTAATGCACTATTGTAACAGCTTATTTTCCTTTTTAAAAACAGAGTAGTGGAACACATGTAGGCATACAGCACACAATCCACAACATTAAGTTCAATCAGCACCCCGCTGCTGCCCGTGATATCACGTTCACATCATCTACCGGCAGAAGAATAACGCTGATTACTGCTGCTCATAGTTTACTGCTTCTTTATAATGTGACTCATTATCAGCCACAAATGTTGTTTTATATCAGAGAGCAGATTATTCCACTGAGTAATGCTGCTGGTTCATGAAAACACACACAGAGAGAATCTGAAGATATTCAATAGAAGTAAACTTTATTTATACGCACAGAGAGAGACGGAACAATGACGGGAAGTTGTTCGTACTTTTCATGCTAGCTCTGCAGTCAGTGGTGCTTTGAGCTAAATGTTAATGTGAGCTTGCTCACAATGACAATGCTAACATGCTGATGTTAAAGCAGAATAAGGTGATCATCAAAGTTATCACAATGCATCCTCTGGGAACCATGAATGTCTGCACCAAATTTCAGGCCAATCTCCTCAATAGTCGTTGAGACATTTCACTCAAAACCCACCAATGTGAACCTCACGGTGGTGCTAGACGAAAAGTCAGAGGATCTTCAAAGTCAGATGGGTTTATCCTCTGGAGACCATGAATGTCTGCACCAAATTTCATGCCAATCCATCAAATAGTTGTTGAGATATTTCAGTCTGGACCAAAGTGGTGGACCGACTGACTCAGGACAAACCAGAACCAGAGATGCTTGGATCTGATCCCCTTCCAGCAGAGGTTCATGATTTCAGCTCTACGTTTCACACCGAAGCCTCTGGAGGTTAATCTAATTAGTAAACGGTGTTTGTGTGTTGTCTCTCTTTCATACAGCACATATTTCATTAATTGTCGCAGCTTTGGTGTTTTTTTTTCATGTCATTGTTCTTCTTCTGTCACACTGAACTAAAAGCTCGAATTTATATTCTCTTCATATATGTGATGTTTCCGCTCCGCTCCGCTGTTACTGTTTGTTGCTGCGACGTGCCGATTCCCCCTCAGGGATCAATACAGTTCTATCTGATCTTATCGATAGATGTTTACTGTCGCTGTCTAATTAATTTGGCTCGTTAGCAGCAGGTAGCGGCCGCAGATTACAGATTACAGTCTATTCATCAAAGAGAGGCGAGACGAGCTGCGGAATGTAAAGCAGCTTCCTGCTGAAGAGAGACAGGAAGCTGCGGTCTTCCTCGTGGATGACCTTTGACCTCCAGGTTACTGCCGCTGGACTCCGGGTCAAGACAGCGACTCACCTGGGAGGACGCCAACATGTTGAATGTTATCCAGATTCAGATGAAAACAGAGATATCAGTTTCAGTTTTCATGGGTCCAGGGTGCGTTTGGCCGAGCTGAGCTTAAGAGCAACTTCTTTATACGATATGGCCAGATCATACGGACACCTCTGTCCAACACTTTATGGTGCGTTTGGTGTTTTAGGCGCCTTCTGAAGGGAAATCTTAAAGCTGCAGCGTACAATGATATTTTAGACCAGAAGTCTGTCCAACCAAAACAGATGTTTCCTTCTCAGTTTGATTTAAAAAGCCAGACCTGGAAAGGTATCCAGAACTTTTAAAAGAAAAGAGATACCCAAAAAGAAAACAGACATTTTCTAATCCTCTCAGATCGGGGGGGTCACGACCCTACGACCTTGAGGTCAGGAGCCGTTATTATAGACACATAGTGCTCTCCCTGTTTAGTGTCTGTTGGGCTGCAGTTTGCCCTGTTCTGATTGGAGCAGATTGTTTTATGCTAAATGCAGAACCTGTGAGGGTTTCTGGATCAATACCTGTCATTGATCTGTGTTGTTAATTGATTTACAATAATAAATATATACATACATTTACATAAAGCAGCAGATTTGTCCACTCCCATGTTGATAAGAGGATTAAATACTGGACTGATCTCCTTTAAGGTTCATTTAGAACAGATAAAACATGTGCAAATTCGAAAATCGATTGCCAGCCGTAGTTATATTCCGTTATAGATCCGTTATAGATCCCCCTCATTGTTACACACCGGTTGGTCCTTTAACTAATTTACTATAATTATGTTAAAGCCAAAACAGATTTTTTTTGTCATTGTGTTTTTTTCACTGCAGTGAAAACGTTGTTTTTGAAAGGCTAAACGCCAACAAAAATGGATTGAAGCAGAATATTTCGTTAGATTAAAAACATTATTGAAATTATTACAACTTTCTTTTTTTTCAATACGTTTAGACGTTTAGACTTTACAACGCTCTGAGTTATTAGAAATGTTTGGATCACACGAGTCGGAAACAATCCTACGCAGCCGCCACCGGAATCTAATTCTACAAGTTTTTATAATATTAATAATATTAATCTTAATCTGTGCAGAAATATATATATATATATATATATATACATATATATTTATCAGGTTTAAACACGTTTGAACTATTAGTACAGCCCAAACAGTAGATAAATGAACGGGCTAAACAGAACGGTGCTTTAATGTGCTGACCTGAAGGGAGGTCACATGTTTGACAGAAGCTCAGCGAGGCTGCGAAGTGCCGCCTGAATGAATGCTCTTTATACGCTACAGTAACCATGGTGACGGTGGTCATCTGCTGCGGCGGCGGGCGGGAAGGCGGTTTGTGTGTTCGACAGGTGCTTTGAGGGATGCAAATCAGCATTAATTACCGTGCAGAGAGAAGACGAAGTGGCTTAATTAACACGAGTCAGTCAGCCAATCACACGGCGGAAACATCAACAGCGAGGTGAAGGTGGGCGGGGCTGCGGTCGCTGCGTCTGACTGGCCTGGGCGTCACGGGAACACAGACGGGTGTAAACAGAGTGGTTGACCTCCTGTTGTTTGTCAGGTGACCTTTGACCCCTCTTGAATAGATGCTGTTCATTATCCCGTTAGTGCTGGCAGCACACACACACACACACACACACACACACACACACACACACACACAGGTGAGGTCTCTCTATTCACTACAGACACGGAGGACGGATTAAATAACGTCTTTACTTCCTCCTGAGGTACGTGACCGTGTTATATATATATATGTATATATAGTAAATAACAGACGACACGTTGTGCTCTTCACTTCCCTTCAGAGCGCTCCATCACACGTTTCCCTTCAGGGCCGTCCAGCTGTGACGTGTGACAGTCAGTTATCAGTCCAGGTGATCGGATCAATAGACTCCAGCAGCAGGATGACAGCTGATAGATGATGCAGATCAATGTTCAGTAGCTGTGTCTGTCAGTAGGACTCTCTCTCTGTCAGAGACGGTAAGGGTTAATGTGAGCTGTTATTTTAAAGGTGGGTCCATTAAATATTGATTTATTGTTTGTTTATATCATCCTGTAGTTCCCAGAGGAGTTCCTGATGGACTCAAATCTGAACATTCACATTTTGGTAGAAGTTTGTTTTAGTGTCAAAATGCTGTTTTCCCTTCAAACCCTGACGGAGGCTTCTGCATGTTCTACATAAACATACAAACATATAATCTAGGGACGCACCGATACCAGTATCGGTATCGGGTCAGATACTGTGCTCATGAGCTCGTATTCGCGAAACGGCTCCGATTCCACTTTACGGTGGTGCGCCCGACCCCGCTGGGCCGGGATCCCACCTCAGTCTGCACCGGCCCTCACTTTCAAAGCGCCACGGGGTTTTGCTTGCACCCTCTGACTCATGCGTGCGTTAGACTCCTTGGTCGATCACCTCGGAGCAGATCCGTGGAGCGTGACAGCTCGCCATGACCACCCGCTGTGACTACAATGCTTTAGCCCATCGCGTGTGATGTTGTAGACGAGAGTTTAGATCCTCCAGTTCAGGAGAACATCAGTCTATCGAGGAGAAACCGGAAACCGTCACGGAGTTTAAAAGATCCAAAAGTTTCCTCGTCATGTTTCCACGCCGCCTCACGTCCGTACAGAACTCGTGACCAGAGCATCACGTTGACACGCTAGGTGTGAGTGGTGATGCCGAGGTGTGAGCGGTGATGTTGAGGTGTGAGCGGTGATGCCGAGGTGTGAGCGGTGATGCCGAGGTGTGAGCGGTGATGCCGAGGTGTGAGCGGTGATGTTGAGGTGTGAGCGGTGATGCCGCGGTGTGAGCGGTGATGTTGAGGTGTGAGCGGTGATGTTGAGGTGTGAGCGGTGATGTTGAGGTGTGAGCGGTGATGTTGAGGTGTGAGCGGTGATGCCGCGGTGTGAGCGGTGATGTTGAGGTGTGAGCGGTGATGCCGCGGTGTGAGCGGTGATGCCGCGGTGTGAGCGGTGATGTTGAGGTGTGAACAGGACCGAGGGGAAGACATTCAAATTAAACCTCTTGTAGTGTAAAATGTGCTCCGTCTCTCCGTGTCTCCTGAACATCTGTTCCCATGGAGACCATTGTAAAATACTGCCAATCAATCTGCCGGCTCCGCCCCCCCAACACACACACACACACACACACACACATACACACACAACTACTACACACACTAAAACACAACTACTACACACACAACTACTACTACACACTAAAACACAACTACTACACACACCCTGCAGCATTTAGTGAGCCATTTACTGTAGATGTGTGTCATCATCCTTTCTCATTAATGCAACACACACACATTAATATGCTTCCAGCTACACACACACACACACACACACACACGGAGCTATTTAGCATCCACTGTTATTGTGTTTGCGTGTTGCGGTCTCCATGGTAACAGCAAGGTCAACCACCAACAGAGGGCTGATTACCATTAATTATTATTTATAATTATTCAAGAAGGCTTCATCCACCGTTCTGCTCCATCACTCCATCACTCCATCTATCTATCTATCACTCTATCTATCACTCTATCTATCACTCCATCTATCTATCTATCACTCTATCTATCACTCTATCTATCACTCTATCTATCTATCACTCTATCACTCTATCTATCACTCCATCTATCACTCCATCACTCTATCACTCTATCTATCTATCATCTATCACTCTATCACCATCTATCACTCCATCACTCTATCACTCCATCTATCTGTTTTTATTGTTCTATATCATTATGTTGATCCAGTTTCCTGTCTTCTGACTGTCAGAGTAAAGTTATGAGTTGATTATCTGCTATCTGTCTACATTCTGCGTTAAGACGCTCAAATAGTCACCATCTGTAATCTTTCTGATTCGTGTTCCTAGACGCAGATTAACCTCTTTTATTCGCGACGACTTTCAACGTTTGTTTCGTGCTTTTTCCTCCGAACATCCAGCAACACGAGAGAGATGTTTCCATTTCCAGTCTTTTCAAAATAAAACTACTGAGTTAGTTTTAGGAATAGACACGGATTTCACTTTTTGTTTTTGTGATGGTCGGAACAAAATCAGTTCGTAATAAATATGTAATCCCCGTAATTGTGAGGAAGTATAGAGAGGGCAAACGCCACGCTGGAGGAGGCAGGTGGATGGGCGGGTCTGAAAACACAGAAGACCGCCGTTCATGTCCCGTGTGAAACCATAAGTCAACGTTGATTCATTAGTCACGTAACGTCCGTACTTACATTACGGCACTTCCAGGTTATTTTAACCCAAACAGCCATCTTTTCCTAAAGCTTCCTAAGTAGTTTTACTTTGAAAAGACTGGAGTGGAGTGGAGTTCAGACGCGTTTGAATATAACGGCGTCTGAAGCCGCGGTCTGTGGTCGGAGCTGCCACATTATCTCTCTCTGTTATTCATGCTCAGTTTCAGTTCCTGTTCATCGATGATGTATTGAATAGTAACTGACCAATGCCGTGCCCTGAACACTCATCAATAACCGAGAGCTCTCTTAAGACAATTTATCTTTACGCTGGATCCTCCAGAGCATCTTTGATCCCTCTTAAACTCTGTGATGATGTTTTTTCTTTTTTGCATAAAGAAAGCTCATTTTCTGCTTTACCTTCGGAGCAGCCGAGGAACCAGACTCTAATTTAACCGCTCTAAATGGAATTATTTCTGCCCTCCGTCGTCCGACAGTCATCTGGGAATGAACTGTATTCAGAGCAGATCAATAACCATCACGTTGGAGTGTTATCCGTCATTCGGCGCCGGTGTCATGTTGTCATTGTTGTTCCTCTCGGCATGAAATCATTTGGCGGTGGAAGTCTGGAACGGTGACGTGAGCGCTGCACGCTGGAGGAGCTTTGATTTTGGGGATTTGAAGCCAAACTTATTGAGATATTGGATCCAATCTCAGCCTCTTTTCAAAAGGTTCATTCTGCTGTCCTGTCACGCTGTGTTTCTGTCTCTCCGTGTCACGAGAGTGTTTTCTGTGATTTCACTCGAACACGTGCACAATAAGGAGAGGATGGAAACGCACCTAATGCCAATTAACGCCTGGAGGCCGTTCTCAGGGCGACGTGAATCTGTGTTGTGAAAAAGAGAAAGAGAAACGTTCTATTTTATTCTCATGAACTTCGGTCAGCAGTTCGTGAAATAGTCACGAGATTGAATGTATTGATTCGTGTTTTTTGTGATGATCAGCATGAAATCAATTCGTATGTAATCCACGTGATCGTGAACCCGGAAGTACGACGAACGCCACGTAGGGAGGAGGTCGGGGTGTTCATGTCCCGCGTTAAACCACAAGTCAACGTTGATTTATTTGTCACGTAACGTCCGTACTTCCGTTACGACACCTGCGGTTTTATTTAATCCCAAATCGCAATGGTTTCCTAAACCTAACTAAGTAGTTTTGCTGAACCAAGTCGATCTTTTCCTAAAGCTAACTAAGTAGTTTTAGATCCTCCTTCTGTCCGTCCGTCCGTCTGCATGTAAGATGTGTTCAGATGGACTTTAGGTTTTTTTCTGTTCTACTCAATTTGGTGAAAAACAGAATGTGTCAGAGCCTCTGTGATTATTTAGATCAGTGAACTGATATCTATCAGGTATGATAGTGTAAATCAGAGAGCATTGGAGTTGTTGTAAAGTGTAGTTTATCCCCTCAGAAGGCTCTGGAGCGTCTCTACTGTCCAGTAGTCTGTCCAGTAGTCGTCCCTGACGGAGGTGCAGCAGCTCGTAGGAGACGTGAAGATGAAGACGTGGTTGTTGAGCGGCTGCTTTGCGTCTCCTGACCTGCACTGAGGAAGACTCTCCTCCATTACAGATGAAGATGTCCACCCCGTCTGTCTCTATTCTTTTACCTTGCTGACAAACCAGATTATCACTGGGAGGCCGAGCGCTGAGCCGACCGCGCTCACGGCTCTGACGGTGTGTGTGTGTTTAGCGAGTTAGCGGTGGTGGGTGCGTAGGCGGGACCTGCGTGGGCTGCAGGGCGGCGTCTCATTGGCTGCCGGCAGGTGTGTTTCCTGAGTGGCGGCTCTCTAATGAGCGCCCGTGGGAACGGGACTACGGACCTGCGCTCTAACACGGCCGCAGGCAGAAGGGCCTCCATCTCCCATCATGCCCCCCTCGCACCTCATCCAGATGTGGCTCACGCTGCATTCAAGGCATCTGGGAGAGGTGGTAAAAGCCAGTTTCCTTTCAGCTTAATGTTTCAGTCTATAAATACTACAGTAGTTGTGTTTGGCTCCGCTGTAGGACACAACAGAGACAACAGAAGGTTTCAGTCACAGTTTGGATGGAAAACAGCGTTAAGCTCATTCAGCTCAGCTTCTGGACAGTAAACTCTGCAGAAACACTCAGAGGAACCGGCTGAACGATGGAAACACGCAAAACAACTATTCTGACTTGTAAATACTTCAGTATTATCTCAGTCTTTGGACGGATCCGCTCGGCTCTGGGTGTCTCGGAGGTAAACCTCAAATTGCAAAAACTTGCAAAAAAACTCTGGCGAGACTCAAAACGACCTTTTCTGACCGTAACCAGTCGCAGATGATGTGAGCAGATTGTTTTATGCTAAATGCAGTACCTGTGAGGGTTTCTGGATCAATATCTGTCATTGATCTGTGTTGTTAATTGATTTACAATAATAAATATATACATACATTTACATAAAGCAGCAGATTGGCCCACTCCCATGTTGATCAGAGGATTAAATACTGGACTGATCTCCTTTAAGGTTCATTTAGAACAGATACAACACGTGAGATTAATCACTGATTAAATATTGAATCGATTGACGGCCCCGGTGGGAATCTATCGTAACCTTTCATTCATTCGGCCGTTGCTGTGAATTGTGGGAGATGAAGTCTTGGTGTGTTCTCGTCTGCAGGTGAACGACAGCGAAGCTTCAGTCTGATTCAGCTGGATGATGTAACGCACATCACATCACGGTGTCATGTTGTCACAGCATCTTGACATGACACCTCCTGACACACACACACACACACACACACACACACACACACACACACACACACACACACACTGCCGGTTTGTTACCTGGCGTCTCACTCCGCCACCCAGCGAGCCGTCAGTCATCCTGACAGCCGTATTGTTAGCAGCTGGTAGCCCAGAAAGAAAATGGCTTCCAGAACGTGTCTGTGTTTTTATTGTTAGTTTATCTGTTTTGGACTTCAGCATCAGTCATCATGTTAAAGGTTCATTCTGTCATCTGAATTTGAAATTGTAATTTTTACACATCTGATGTAGTCCAGATGAAACACTGATATATCGTCTGAACCAGTGAGCTTTAGCGGAGCCGGTCGGGGTTTTAACCTTTGAAACACGTCGTCCCAGCAGCACTCTGTTGCTGCACGTCTTGGTTTGTTGATCAGTGGAGTCGTGTCGCCAACGCCATCGTGCGTGTGCATGAGATAAAGTAAACTAGAATGTCACTCGGAGAGCTCAGACCTCCTCCAAGGTGCCGTGACTCTAAAACCAGATCCCACCTCCCAGCTGGCGGTACCGTGAGGCGGTCGGTTTCTTATCGACACGGTGTGTTTCTGTGTAACGTATCGACGGATGCTTCTCTCATTCAGCAGCCTTGTTATGTCTGAATAACGTTACACTACGTCGTCTCTCATCCCGACAGCTACCGCTTTGTTCTCTCTCACCGCGGACGGACTGCAGCTAGACACATCCACACGCGTATCTCTCTGCTCTCAGAAGGAGGCGGGGTCACGCGCCATCAGATACACTGTGCATGTGTTACGCCCGAAGTGCGTGGCGGCTGCATAATGCATAATGCGTCTGGTGTTCTCACCAGCTGGTGTCAGCTCTTTCTTTCTACATAGCCTTTCATAGTGTCCGTTTCAAATCATTAGCAATTTCATTTATATTTATTTTAGACAGAGAAAGGTTCAGAAACGTGTGGTAATTTGTAAATAATAGTAATAACCCACAATTAAAACCGCAGACTATATTCATTCATGGAGCTCTCCAAGTCACTGCATGTTCTACATCACTGTCCGGCACATATTTCAGAATAAAAGCCTCGTGTTAACAAATGAATGAATTCTGTCCACAGAAAAAACACTTGAGGGCTTTTATTTTGAAATGAAAGCAGGAAGTGTTGATTTAAAAATAACACTTTTTTTCATCTCCGTAACATTTTGTACAGATAGACATGTAAACTGTAGTAATGTTGCTGATATGATGTTAATATTCAGTTAATAGATCACCTTCACTGTCTGTTGCTGCTGTGAACCGCGCGGCTCGCGGTAAAAATAGGCGAGACCTCGAATCTCTAAAAGAGACGCAGCTTTGACGTGCGTGAGACGGCAGTGTGGCCGCTCTAACCTGTTAACACGGACGCCAAAATAAAAACCAACAGGTAACGCAGCCTGCCGACGTTCCGGTGTGTTCCAGGCTTTATACTCTGAGGTCTAAATGCTCGGGCTGAGAAAAAAATACTCCTGAATCCAGATCATGATCCAGATCGCCACCAAAACCTGATTAAAACTGTTAGTAAAACTCAAAAGGGCTTTAATGAAATGATGTGATTGACCTCTAAACACCTTTAAAGGACGAACTCTGGTTTCACAGGTTGAACAGTAGAATGTGAATAAACACGTTGTGAGCTTCAGATAAATCCTGAGGAAGATAAAACGAGTTGAGTTCAGTCGGGATCAGAGATTAAATACATGTTGGTGATGGGGGGGTTAACATCTGTCTGACGGAGGATTACTGAACCCCTCCATCAGCTCCATCAGCTCCATAAATACTCCTGTTTGGATTATTCATCATATTACCATCCTTACACTAATGCTGTTGTTAACCTACATATTTCACATTAACGCATCAGCTCCTGTTATCATCTGTTATCGTCTGTTATCGTCTGTTATCGTCTGTTATCATCTGTTATCGTCTGTTATCGTCTGTTATCGTCTGTTATCATCTGTTATCGTCTGTTATCGTCTGTTGTTGCTGTTTTATCAACTATATTATTCACGTATCGCCAAAAGCTCAAGTTTGGAGTGTTATTTAACCTATTATGGTGTGATTATCATTATTAACTGACAGCCCTAATATATCTGGTTATTTAGGTTAAATAGGAGTTTCAGATAATTTACTGAACCTGGAGAGGAAGAGAACCGGAGATCGGACCTCACGATGTTCAGTAGAAAAACAAACCGGAGAAATCGTCTGTTTCGTTCCATGTATTCTTGTTCCTTGTTCTTTCCTTGTTGTTGGGTGTGTTGTGTTCGTAGCAGCTAATGATCAGACACTATACTACTTTAAAACATGCAGTCGTTTGATGACTTGTTAGATATGAAGATGTTTGAAATCAGCAGAAATCTGTGATTCATAAAAACAACCCTCACGGAGGAATAAAGAGATAGAACATGTAGAATAATCCTGAGCGATCTCCTCTTCTGTTCTCTGTTTGTGGCTCAGATGACCATTTGCAGCCACTTTAATTAACTTTAAAGTCATTTAATTGTTTAGTGTTTTCTTGGTTTCCATCTCCGAGTGACTGAAAGACGAAGTCAAAGACCAAAGACGATATTGTCTTTGTGGAAACTCGCCGTTAATTCTGTTTATTCTGTCTCGACACGTCTTCGCTGATTGTTTGAGTTAATAAAGGAAATCTATCTGCCTGTTGACTCGGTTCAAACAGTCTGCAGAGAACTACAGAAAAGTCAGCGCTGTTTTCAAACACTTTACTTTGAATTATCCACCGACGTATGTTGTCCTTTAGCTCGTTACTGTTGGAATCACGAAGCCGACGCTTTAACAGACGACACGCTGAGCAAACTCACCGTGTACACACAGGAAGTGACATCACAGGCAGTGACATCACAGTGACGTCAGACAGAGAGGCGCTTTTAGACGGAGGATTTTTCTGAACACAAACTGATTTTATTGATTGTGATTCTGCTCATTGATGGTTTTATATTCATTCTGTTGTAGATTTTGTTGAATCATTAGATAATAAACAGAATTTCACTTTGTTAGGTTTACTTCATTTTTATTAATTAATCTCAACCTTTAATTGTGGCTCTGTTTTCATCATTCATGACTGGACTGAACCATATGTTTATTATTATTATTATGTGATACACGGCCTTTATACGATTCTTAATGGTCCGTTTATAACAGCTTATAAAACCTCAGTGGCTCCGTAGAAGACTCAAGGAAGGACAGTGAGTTCATGCTTCCATTGCTGGTAATAACAATAATAACAGGCTAATAATAATAATAATAATAATAATGATTAGGGCTGTACTGATTAGTTTGAAGCTTCATTCATAATGTATTATTATTATTATTATTATTATTATTAATAACTTAACAGAAACACCATGTGCAATAGTCTATCTTCTCTCTCACACGCAGTGAGCGCAGCAGTCGTCTCTGTAATTGTCTCAAAATCTAAATTTATTGAAAATAGATAAATGTAAAATTGTTTTTATCAAACTAAATATTATAATTCAATTCATTATGTCGGCGTTTAGCCGTTCAAAAACAACATTTTCCTTCCGACTTGCCGGCTGTATTAACGGACAGGTCTAGCACCATGGATTACATTTATATAACCACAAACACTAATATAAAAAAGTAATAAAGATAAGACGACAGACGTTCAAAGCTTCATTTGAAGACGTCGACGGTCTGCTGGCGCCGAACCCTCGCAGCTGATTGGTCGTCTAATTTTGTCGTTTTGGTGGATTTGTCATTTTTTTATTCTTTCTTTATGCTGAATGATTATTTCTAAGAAACTTATGATCACATCTCCGTTAAACACAACTCATTTTAAATTTTAAATTGTGATGAGTATGAGTTCATAAGTATTTGTATGACTACAGATGAACATGTGATGTAGAGTCACAGAGTTCTACTTCTACTGGATACACAGTTTGAGTCTTCAGTCTCTGAATCATCTCACCTCAAATGGAAATCTTTAATTGTTCGACTCTCTCAAGGACTAAAGTCAAAGTCCTCCTACTTTTTGTTTTACATTTCAGACTGAGGAATGTTTTTTTTTTGTCTAATTATGTTGATGAAATGAGGTGAAGTGAAAGAGAAAGAGAGGAGGTGGGAGGAACTGCAGCTTTCTGAAAGCGCGGCCTTGATGCGATGCACAACTTGTTGTCCTTCCTGTAATCACAGACACAAGATGAATACAACTTATTTTTAATCTGCGCATCCGACAAGATGTGTTTGAACAAAGATATAATAGGACTGATTACGAATATGTGAAGAGTTATGACAAATGATAAAACGGAGTACTTCTCTTCTACATGGTGTTCAAGGCCGCTGGAAAAGTGATTAAAGAAAAACGTTCTGTCAAGTCAATTTACCTCCCTGATCTTTAGTATGTCTTGACCTAATGATGGCGCTAGAGCAGTGGTACCCAACCTGAGGTCCAGGCCTCTCTGAGGGGGACGTGGTACCCAACCTGAGGTCCAGGCCTCTCTGAGGGGGACGTGGTACCCAACCTGAGGTCCAGGCCTCTCTGAGGGGGACGTGGTACCCAACCTGAGGTCCAGGCCTCTCTGAGGGGGACGTGGTACCCAACCTGAAGTCCAGGCCTCTCTGAGGGGGACGTGGTACCCAACCTGAGGTCCAGGCCTCTCTGAGGGGGACGTGGTACTCAACCTGAAGTCCAGGCCTCCCCGACGTGGGGGGGCAAAGATCACAATACACCAGGATTTGAGGTTGTCAAAATTAGACTTGCACATGTATGATTAAAATCATAATGACACACTTGTGCTTGGACCAGACTGCCCGCAGTAGCAGGACGCGGCGGCTGCCTCGCTGAACTGCTGCGTATCTCACGCGTGTGGCGTCCACACCGGCAGCGTTTCGACATGGACTTTACCTTTCATAATGGACATTTCAGTTCATTATAAATGTCATTTATATTTATTTTAGACAGAGAGAGGTTAAGAAGCGTGTGGTAATTAGTATATAATAGTAATAATCCACCATTAAAACTCCGTACTGTATTCATTCATGGAGCTCTGCAAGTCACTGTATGTTCTACAACACTGTCCTGCAAATATTTCAGAATAAAAGCCTTGTGTTAACAAATGAAGGGATTCTGTCCAAAGAAAAAAAAACACTTGAGGGCTTTATTTTGAAATGAAAGCAGGATGTGTTGATTTAAAAATAAGTCTTTACTTTTTTCATGTCCTATATTCTACAGATACCGACATTGAAACTGGGACCCACCCTAGACTGGGTTATTTACAAACCTCCAAACCGGTACCCTCAAGTGTACTGCACGTTAATGCACACGCGCATTATGTGCACGTAATGTGTGCACGTAATGCGTGCACGCGCTAATATAAACTTGGATGGCTAACTATCCCCCCTCATGACGCACTGACAGTTTGGGAGTCCCGTAGAGAGTTTTCCTCAGAGGAAACGTATTGTTGTCTAATTGTTATCATTATTTTAATTGTCGTGAAAACCGGGACATTTCAGTGTTTTACAGATATTTGTCAGGACTCAGAAAATCCAGCTTGAAACCGTGGAAATCCCGGACAAACCGAGACGTCTGGTCCCCGTAGGGACGCCTCATGATGTCCCGACAGAAAGAAGCTTGTTTGATTTGTTGTTTTTTTGGTTTCCACGACGTGTTCGTGACTTCTGCGAAGCGAAAGAGGAACGATGTTGCTGGTGAATTTAATCTTCTCTTGGATACCTGCAGCAGCCTCGTGCATCTGTTCACATCTGTGCTATTTGTGGTCTGAATAATACCTGAGTGGATCCGAGTGGACGGCCAGCTCACATCTGATCTCATAATCATCATAATCTACTCTTTATTCTGTTTTCTCTAGATTAATCATGAATTATATAAAACAATACAGACGGGCATTAAGAGTCAACATGTGGATGGAGTCGGCCCCCTGCTTCTCCACCTGTTTCTTCTTCCTCCTCCTCCTCTTCCTCCTCAGACAGGAGGTGCTGATGGAATCAAAGCAGCATCGATGTGGCCTTTGAAGTCGAGATGGAGAGATGAAAGGAGTTCTGACCTCTCCTCCCTCTCTCTCTCTATTTCCCCTCATATTCACTCTCCTCTTCCCTCATCACACCTCCAATTTTACCCTCCGGCAGGATATCACCAGCATTTTTCAACCCAAAATAAGAGTCTGCGTTCCCGCCCCCCCTCCGCGGACAGAGGTGGAAAATGCTTTTATAGGTTCAACATTTTGGGAGAGGGAGTCGGAAAAACTGGAACAGGCGGCCTGGTTCTGGAGGAAAAGACGTAAAGAAAATATGACTCCAATTTTACATCTAAAGGCTGAATTTAGAGGCGGCATAGAAAGTCACTGCAATGATGCCGACGGCAGCCCCGTCTCCTAAAAACCACGTTCACATACAACGAACCTGCATTATGAATTACATTTAGAGGGAAACGGAATCTGATCACAGATACGTTTGTAATGGCGGTCTGCGTAGGAAGGATGGATGGGTCAACAAACACTTTCACCGGGAGACCGCCGTTCATGTCCTGCGTGAAACCAAAAGTCAATTCTGATATATCCGTCAACTTAAGTTACGCCACTTCTGGAGTTATTTAAACCCAAACCGCCGTCTTGTCCTGAACCTAACGAAGTCGTTTTATTGCCGAAGTCGTTTAATTTTGAAAAGATTGGAGCAGAAATTGACGCGTGCATCTCGTGTTTCTGGACATTCGTAGGAAAACACGAAAAATATGGATTCAATTTCGGGACTATTTCAACGTCAACCACGAGTTTAAAACGGTTTAAAGATGCGACCGTAATAATCTGAGAGAAAATATGCTTCTAAAACATTTTTATATTTTCTAAAACAGTCGTAGCCAGCGGCCGCCACGATACGTCCAGCGACAGCACAGTGAAGGCTGCTCTCTTAGAGCGGTGAAGAAGAAGAAGAAACGATGGTATCGGATCGATGCGAAGACCGGCGTACTCACCGATACCCGGTACCGAAGTCTGGACAGTATCGGACACATTTCTAGTACTGGTATCGATATCGGAACAACTAAATTATACTTATGACTAACAATCTACAGTCAGTTTTGAGCATGTTCAGCATGCTAACATGCTCAAAACTGACTGTAGATTGTTAGTCATTTTAATACATAATATATCTATAATGTATGTAAATATATGTATATATGTATATGTATATATATATATATATATATAT
Source organism: Sebastiscus tertius (assembly GCA_916701665.1). Taxonomy (NCBI): domain Eukaryota; kingdom Metazoa; phylum Chordata; class Actinopteri; order Perciformes; family Sebastidae; genus Sebastiscus; species Sebastiscus tertius. The sequence continues at coordinate 6,945 of CAKAOH010036700.1, read as the reverse complement.
ATATATATATATATATACATATATATATATGTGAGAAAACTCTCTTCTTTACTTGTGTAGTCGAGACTAAATAGATTTCACAACACCCCGGAGTATTGCTCTGCCAGTTCAACACATTTTAAACAACTTTCTCTAAAGTGTATGTGTGTGTTTCTGGTCCCAGCGTCCACCATCACACGCTGACAGATCCGTGTGAGACGGATCAGGACCGTCCCACTGAGAAACCACAAACTGCTGCAGGGCTCACGCAAACTTTCCCAGCCCTTCATGCCTTCACTTTGTGAACTCCTGCAGCACCGAACACGGCGCCGCTGGGACTGACTCACAACCCACAGCGTTCTCCTGTTGAACAGCACACAGGGGAAGCCCAACACACCAAATATATATATATATATATACTGTATATGTTTATGTATGGACGACGTCTGCAGGTAGGAAGCAGCGATGTGGCACAGAAATGATTGCTGTATATAAAGGTATAGTATTATTATCTGTATATTATAAATGACCAAGTGATGCGAGGCGCTTTAATTGCCACAGAAAGACTTGGTCGGTCGTGATGTCCCATTTGTCCGACAACATTTCAAGCTCCAATTTAAAGTGTGTGAAGGTTCCTGTTGTCTGTCCATGTTGGTTTTTAAGGCTCGCACACATCGTGAGAGAGAAACATGGTGAACCAGACGGATCCACGGACAGTATCGCAAATTATGTCCAATTTCTCACAATAGCTGCGTTTCCATTCACACATATATTCACATATATATCTCGCCAGCGTGCCGATGGATCTGTCAGATCGGTATTGTGTCGGCGCCTTAACGTAGAAGAGGAAGCGTTAAAAGCTGTTAACTCGTCCGTGTCGTGGTGTTTCTGCTCGGAGAGAAAACTAAAAGAAAAGTTTGGTTTTAAAGTTTGTTTTCTTCCAACTTTTCAGAGACGTAGGAAACGATGTTCTCTGTTTGAAACGAAGGAAAAGGTGGAATCAAACAGGAAGAGTATGGACCGGGGGTGAGGGGGCGGGACCCCGCAGGTCGGCGGTGTCGACCTTTGCCCTCGGGGCGCGCCGAGCTTGTTGTCCGTTGCTGTTGTCCTAATGAGAGCGGCGGTGTCGAGGTGAGCCGCTCTGTTTCTGCGTGTCGGCAGAAAACCTCCTCACATTTACAGCGTTTGACCTCTGACCTCTGAGCGAGCCGAGCCGCAGAGCCGCGGATCATCAGATGAAGCTCTCGGTTCGGGTCTCATTACAGCGGCGACCCCGAGGTCGCGACCGAGGAGGCGGGGCCTGTAGAGCGCACCAGCCCGGTCCGGCCGCTCCATCTCGCCTCTGAACAGGTAAATAATTAGCAGAGCTTCCTCTCCTCGTCCTCCCACACGGGGTTAAAGCTGCCGCTCCTACCCTCGCTCAGCAGCGGAAGAAGAAAAACAGGACGGCAGCCTGAGATGCATTCAGGAAAACTGCAAAATTACAGCGCTGCTGCTCCCTCCTCTCATCGTCCTCCCTCACATCTGACCCCCATTGGAAATGGACAGAAACTCAGCAGCTTCACAGGCGAGAGGCCAAACAGAACTCCAGCGATGTGGGTGGAAAACACCGCTTCACCAAAACACCCAACGCTTCCTTCACACATCTGATTGGCCGCCCGTCTCTCCCACTGTCAATGGACCGACTGCACAAACAGTCGATGTGATGTTAAACAGCCGCTCAACATCTTCACCTCCACCGGCTCTCCCTCTCCACACTTCACAGTGACCTCGCTCGCCCACTGATGCACAGAGTGACCACAGACAGAGGAGGAGGCAGCGGAGCAGCTCACAGCGGGAATTCAACCGTCGACATTTGCTCCGCTCGTCCAGATACACAAAACTAACACCGCTGAATATATGCCAAAATACTGCAGCTGCAGAAACTCTGGTTGAGCTTCCTTGTTAGGGATCAGAGAAGGAAGGAAGTGATCTAGTGAGTTCAGATAAAGGAAGCATCCAAGTTGGGAAGACGACAAAATGAAACACCAACACACAAGAAGGAGGACGCTTCCAAGAGAGGAAAACAAGCATACAGGAAGCTTCAGCCTCAGAGATGAACAACTGTGAATTAAATGTCCAATGGCAAAAGAGAAGAAGACTTCCTGTTTATTCCTCATTTGCATAACGTGCGTTGGCGAATGGCAGCAGTCAAAGCACGCGTCTCCCCAGAGAACAAGCTGCAGCTATAAAACCTCGCTAAGTGTGGAAGTATTTTAGACAGAGACCCAACACAGGATCCCACGACATCACCGCGGGTCATCTGTACATCACGCAAACGTCCACAGTTTAAGCAAGAAAACCAAATAGCTAAGGTAAGAAAAAACGTCATGGTCCGGCTTAAAATAAGTACGTAAACTAAATAAAACACGTACGGAAAAACAACTACAGAAAACACGTCACTAACGTCAATAAAAAACATGCGACAAAAGCAGACCGTTGCTACGTATAACAGACCGTTGCTATGTATAGCAGACCGTTGCTACGTATAACAGATCGTTGCTACGTATAACAGACCGTTGCTATGTATAGCAGACCGTTGCTACGTATAACAGACCGTTGTTACGTATAACAGACCGTTGCTATGTATAGCAGACCGTTGCTACGTATAACAGACCGTTGCTACGTATAACAGACCGTTGCTATGTATAACAGACCGTTGCTACGTATAACAGATCGTTGCTATGTATAACAGACCGTTGCTACGTATAACAGATCGTTGCTACGTATAACAGACCGTTGCTATGTACAGTATAACAGACTGTTCCTATATATAAACATATAACATAAGACACGTTCCATTGGACCAGCGGCAGGACGTTGTGGCTGATCTGTTGTGCCTTGGTTCAGGTGTTTCAGGTGAGATCGATATATTCAGAAACCCTAAAAGCACGAAGCTCCTCCGTCAATATTTAATCAGAGGAGCAGCGGAGGCAGCGAGTTAACATTTCATAAAACACATTAACATTGATTCAGCAGCCCGGCAGATTAAAGTGGATAAACAGGAGAGCAGAGGGAGCCCATCATTTGGCACTGCTGGAGCAGGTAATGGTGAGGACAGCAGGTGAATAAAGACGATATGAGAGGAAATTAATATCATTTTATCTGTTTTGTGCCTTTAATCTCTCATTCTGTGAGGAAGAGTACAGTGAATGTGATGCTTTCTGTTGTCTGAATGGATGGGAGCGATCATTAGTGTTATTAGTGACACCTGCTCTTTTATCACGTCGGATATTTCCACTCGTCAAAAGCAGGAAAAGTCTATTCACGGAGACGCTCTCCTGCGTCGACAGCTGGGGCTGACACAAGAGCCGCAGGTGGGAAATAATTATAGAAATTAAAGAAAGGAGTTCTAATTAATAGCTGTGGGTCCAATAATAAGTCCAATTTCACTTCTGAAGCTACGAAGTTGGGAGTCGATGCCTCGACGTGATCAAATGAGTCAAACAGCAGGAAGCAGACGCACAAGAAGAAGAATTACCTGATAATTAGTAAATCCTACAGGAACGTTATTTAAATGAGGCGACCTTTAACCCCGCGTGGAGCAGACTCTGAATCCTCCGGTTGTTGTCATTAGTTACAGAGACGTTGATCTGCCGGTCCGCTCCGTTGAGTCCAGCAGCGTGGGCTTATTTTAGTTTCACACTAACAGACAGTGTCTATAAATACGGTGAAATGTTCCCGCTGCACTTCTGCTTCATCATCTCAGAGAGGCTCTAAAGGGCGGATCCATTAGTGGTGTTATTTTAGAGGTTTTTATATCTATATATATATTTATATACACTCACCGGCCACTTTATTAGGTACACCTTGCTAGTACCGGTGGTCTTCATCTGCTTCCAGGTTGGACGTGTTGTGCGTTCAGAGATGGTATTCTGCATCCCTCGGTTGTAACGAGCCTTTCTATCATCTCCAACCACTCTGCCCATTCTCCTCTGACCTCTGACATCAACAAGGCATTTCCGTCCACATTCCGCTCACTGGATCTGTTCTCTAGTTGGACCGTTCTCTGTAAACCCTAGAGATGGTTGTGTGTTAAATCCCAGTAGATCAGCAGTTTAATCCTCAGACCAGCCCGTCTGGCTCCAACAACCACGCCACGTTCAAAGTCACTTCAATCCCCTTTCTTCCCCATTCTGATGCTCGGTTTGAACTTCAGCAAGTCGTCTTCACCACGTCTAGATGATGTAATGCATTGAGCTGCTGCCATGTGATTGGCTGATTAGCTATTTGTGTTAACAAGCAATTGAACAGGTGTGCCTAATAAAGTGGCCGGTGAGTGTGTGAGTGTGTGTGTATATATATATATATATATATATATATATATATATAAGCTCGGCAAAAAAGTTTGTTGTATTATTTCTCTGTTGTTCCAGTGCTAGTGGTCATTGTGTTCTACATGGTTGACTAATGGTCATTGTGTTCTACATGGTTGAAAGCCTGTTTATTTACCTTCACAATGACGTCACACTTGTGAGGATCATGTATTTGTGGGATGAGCAGCACAGCTGATGATGTGGGTAGCGCCCAGTGTATTCTCCTGTTGGTATTGACTCTTGTTGTGAGCTCCAGGTGCTGCCAGTCAGGTGCCTGATGTGCACGGGGCCTGCTGGGTGCTGCGCCCGACTAAAGTGATCCTTTGGTGTCTGCTCCAAGCATCGGCATGCCACGTTTATCTGATCTGGATAAGGCCCGTGCGATAGGGCAAGTTGAAGCTGCTGTTCCCCAAAACCAAGTTGCAGCATTATTTGGAGTCAGCCCCGGTACCATCTCCAAACTGAAGGCCAAGTTCCTGAAACCGGTGATGTAAAAGACAGACCGTGAAGTGGGCGTCCCAGGAAGACCGGTTCATCACCCTTACAGCACCGAGGAACCGTCGGCTGGCTTCTAGAGATTTGCAGGCAAGGTTTGCAGGACGTTATGGCATCCAGATCTCTGATCAGACGGTCAGGAACAGAATGCACACAGCCAATCTCAGAGCTCATACGGCCACCAGAGAGCCTGCAATGACTGGCCTTCACCGTCAGGCCCGTTGGCGCTGGTTGCCCTTCACCGTCAGGCCCGTTGGCGCTGGTTGCCCTTCACCGTCAGGCCCGTTGGCGCTGGTGTCTCCAACACAGACAATAGAACCTGAACATGTGGGGGAATGTCATGTTCAGTGATGAGTCCAGGGTCAACATATGGAGACGATGATCCTGCAGAACTCAGGTTATCATTTTATCCATAATGCTGCAGCCGTTGTGTGTGTGTGTGTGTGTGTGTGTGTGTGTGTGTGTGTGTGTGTTTGCCTTTAGAGACTTTAAAACATGCTCCGTCCCCTCCTAACATCTTCTCTGTGTTTGTGTTCCAGGTGGTTCCAATGGAGGTGAGGAGAAACCGAGGCTTTGCCGTCAGCGAGCCGGTGTCCACATTCAGACCAAATAGATTCGGGACTATTTCACTGACTGCCATGACTGGTGTTAATTTACATCCGTAGCTTAAAAACGTCACAAACGTAGTTATTCTAAGTCAGACCATGCAGTAGTTTAGTTGCGTTTTCTGTTTTGTTTCAATTTAAAACATTTAACGTGTGTTTGAAACTGTTAAAAGCTGAGACTACAATCCGTCAGAAAATACGTTTCCCTCAAAACGTGATTGAGAATGCCGTTTCTCTGTCTGGGAAAGTCGAGCTGAGCGTCGCAAAAAGAAAAGGGAATCTTGTGTTTATGAACATGAATCAAATACATGAAGTTTGGTGACTATCTCACAAGCTGCCGTGAGACGGTGCTGCGAAGGAGCAGAGGAGATATTCGCGGCAGCACTTCACCTGCTTTATGTTGCAGGTGCGTGGAGACGGGTACATGTCTGTTGTATAAATATCTTTACACATCTCAGCCTGTGACCTTCACCAGGGGTCACCCTTTGAAGAGCTTCTTCACCTTGTATGAATCCATCTTCTTGAATGGAGTTACTTTCAAAGATCTAATGTCTTTTCCAACCAGCTGTATGTGATATCTTCCCTCGACACCGCTCGTCTCTCGTGTAAAAGGTAAAGGTGTTGAGATGTTTCCTGCTGTCAAGCTGAAGCTGCAGCTGCTGCCACCTCACACGCCCTCCAACACCAACACCGACACCATCACCAACACCAACACTGATTCCAACACCAACACCACCTTCGACACCGCCACCACCCTTCCTCTCTGCCGCTCTGACGTGGGTAAAGTGCTGAAACTCTTCCAGACTGAGTAGAACTATGATATCTAACCGGTAAGCTCACCCGTTAACCTGAGACTCGTCGGGGTCTGCCGCGTGCCGCGTGGCGTTAATTGGCAGCAGAACGATCATGAAGAATTCATGCTGGAATAACAGCAGATTATTCTTGTTTAATTAAAGATGCTGCGTCGCCGCGGCTGCATGCATATTTAACGAGCAACATCGCTAACACAAACTGATTACTGAGACGCCCAACAAGCCAACAGCTGCTTTTAACACACACGCACGGACGCACGCACACACACACACACACACACACACACACACACGCACACACACTGTCCAGTGGACCCGTTGCCTTCATGAGAGCCGATCATCTGTTTCCATGTGGTCTGGCTGATATAAATATCAATCAGAGGTGATGAAGTCAGAGCTCCATCAGGATGAAACATCTCGTTCAACTCATTCTGAGTAAAGTTCATTTGGAAAGAGCATTTACCCGTTGAAGGGTCAAATAATGTGTTTCCAGTTTCTTTATATTTCCTGAACTCTTTCTGAGCTCGTTCTCTCACTTCACTTCAGACTCAAATGTTTCTCCAGTAAATGACGAGGACAAGACTCAGACATTCTGAGATTATAAAGTCTGAATCTGAGAGTAATTCGCTGTAATCATTCGACTTTGTTTTGGACTGATGTGCTAAATGTCATAAATAGAGAGATGAGTGCTGACGTACA
>CAKAOH010036699.1:0-14351 GCA_916701665.1 Sebastiscus tertius | reverse complement strand
TAGCAACGGTCTGTTATACGTATCGACGGTCTGTTATACGTAACAAAGGTTTGCTATACATAGCAACGGTTTGCTATGCATGTTATAAAGAAATAACAGACGTAGGATGCCACAATTGACCAATCATAATCGAGTATTCAACAAAGCCGTGTAGTAAATATATACACACATCTATCTGTGTGTGAGATGGTACACAGGGGGGGGGGATGGTGGTGGTGGTGGTTCGTGGACCACAACAGCTCTTTTGTCTCCTCTGGGCGTCACGGCAACACATCAGCATCTCACACAGCAGCGACTGACATCATCATCTCAACACGTTCAATGGGCACATTCTCAGTGACATCACCATCACTTGATCAATCCCATTGCACAGAGGAGTGGACATAACACGGAGAGGAGACTGTTGGGTCTAAACAACAATGGAGGCTCCTGAAGAGGTTAGCATAGCTGCTGTGATAGCATCGGTTCTATCAGAACTGGAGAGGATTTCTTCATAAAGAAGAGCAAAGAATGAGATTGAAGGATTTTCTAGATGTAAAACATGTTTTCACTCTTCTCCTAACTGGCCTCAGTAAGAGTTTGACTGACAGATGGTTCATCCAATCGCCTGCCGAGTATTCCAAACAGTTACCAATGACGGCTGCTCAGATGGTTCTGTGGAACAAACCATCTGATGGGTCAGGTTAACCAAGCCTAACCCAGGACGCTCTCGCTGTGAGGCGAAAGTGCTAACCACTGCACAAAAGCATCATCAGCATCATCATCATCATCATCATCATCATCATCATCTAGGCTTGGGCAATTGTCTATATATCTTCAAATTGTCCTGATGACAACATATGACAGAGCCATCCCGGTCTGGTTAAACTGGTGCAGGCTAATTACTGGAGGTGTAACTAGCGTCCAATCAGAAATCAACAACTCAGCGTTAATAACCTAAATCAGGTGTTTAATTGTAAACACCTCACAGCAGCAGTCTGTGATCAGATCACTTCCTCGTCATCGTATCTGTATTTATGAATTACACTCGTAACAGGAAGTTGATTAACATCACGTCTCCTTCCCTCGACTGCTGTGGATGTTCATACCATTCATAAAGTCTGGGATCATTTTAACTATAAAAGACTAAAGAACTGATCAGTTATATAAACAATTGTCAGATTCTGATAAATGCTAAAAAGCTCCGTCTGTATTAAAGTCAAAAACTTACCACGCGATGTTCAGCTTCAGATAACCAGTGTGTGAGAAGCAGAAACGGGACGGGGAACATATTAATCCTCATATATGAGAGGAAGACGAGAAACAGAGAAACACCCACACAGGAAAGAAACCAAATGACTCTGGGATCAGAAGTTAATACCGAAAAATATTCTAATTTTGGTCATCCAGCAGCTGCAGGTGAAGAAGTGAAAGTAAACCTGGCTGATTTCATTACTTTGAAAAGCAAAAAACAGCCTCTGCTGACGTAACAGCTGCTTCCTGTCTAGGGCAACATCTTTAGTTTCCATATCCACGCCTTACTGTCACAAGAGGAAAACCCCAGGGTTTCATGTGAAACGGGTCATGGTGAATTCAGCCCACAACAAACACTGATGTATTCATGGCCTCACAACCAGATGCACCTTTAATATCTGTATTATACAGTATACTGTGTATATACATATACACAGTATACTGTATATATCCCTTTATATCCGAGTGGAGTGGAGCTCACTATATTTACTTTGTACTAAGTATTTTCTTCTCATGCCACTTTATACTTCTACTGCACTACATTTATCTGACAGGAGGGCTGTCCCTAATACCAGTCTTTGGGCTTCGGTGAGAAATATTCAAAGGTATTCAAAGTTTTGGCACGGCTTATATATTATATTTATATTATTATATTATAATATTATCATCACATACAGAGTGAGACAGCAGAGCTGAAAGTGGAGGAGTTGAGGTGACTGCAGACTGCTGAAGAGAGCAGCAGATTATTATATATTATATTTTATTATATTATATTATATATTATAATAATATTATCATGATTACAGACTGAGCTGAGTGGAGAAGTTGACTGCAGACTGCTGAAGAGAGCAGCAGATTATTATTATTATTATATATTATATTATTATTATCATTGTTATGATTACAGACTGAGCTGAGTGGAGGAGCTGACTGCAGACCGCTGAAGGAGGTTTAAATATCTGGTGTCTATATTTAGTCCGTCTGCTTCATGAGCAGCAGCATCAGGACGACTGAGAGGACACGAAGACTAAAATTAATTCTGAGGAGACGATGTCAACACCAAACCTTACTACTGATACTGATCAACAGTACTATCTACTGAAACTACTGATACTGATCAACAATACTATCTACTGATACTACTGACACTGATCAACAGTACTATCTACTGATACTACTGATACAGATCAACAGTACTATCCACTGATACTGATCAACAGTACTATCTACTGATACTGATACTGATCAACAGTACTATCCACTGATACTGATACTGATCAACAGTACTATCCACTGATACTGATCAACAGTACTATCTACTGATACTGACACTGATCAACAGTACTATCCACTGATACTGATACTGATCAACAGTACTATCCACTGATACTGATCAACAGTACTATCTACTGATACTGATACTGATCAACAGTACTATCTACTGATCAACAGTACTATCTACTGATCAACAGTACTATCTACTGATACTGATACTGATCAACAGTACTATCCACTGATACTGATACTGATCAACAGTACTATCTAGTATAAACAGTCTGTGAGGCAGAGCTCTAGTGTGTGAACAGGGTCATAACAGTACTCTGTCACAGACGGCGGTGGAGGACGGAGGCCAGCTACTCGCCAACAGGACCACTGGCTACTCTACATGATGTCAGAACCAAGTGAAACGACGTCAACTACAGAGGTCAGTACACAGGTCAAAGGTCACAGCACTATAACAAGCTCTTTATCATATTTCTAGCTTTGCTTCCTTCCAGGCCTGTGGTCGGTTCACACCTGTTAGAGAGTAACTCTGGAGGGCGACCCGACAGCCCAGCAGTTAGGGTGTAAATGCCCTGAGCAGCAAGCCGCCGGTTCGATCCCTGGCTGGCCGGACTTATTTCCCCATGCTTCCCGTCTCTCTCCACTGTCAAATTATAAATATTAATATATATTAAATAATATATTAAAAAACAATTATTTAGTACTGAAAATGAACCGATAAGAGTATCGATAAAGAACTGAACCGATAAGAGTAGTAGAATCAACAAAATCCTACCGATATCCGTCCCCATTGAACGGTGGTCTATTATTTTTCGCTGCAGTACTGCGAGCAAAGCTGATCGACGGCGCCGTATCCAGGTCTGATTATACATCCAAGGTCTGAACATGAGAAGCTGATTTATCCTTTTAATTTCATTATTTTCATTTATGAGAAAAGAAAAACTTCTATCACAGTGATACAAACTGTGTGCACACCCTTCAGGAAATGTTCATGACATACAGCTCTAGAAATGTTTGGAGGGAGCTTTGAGGTCCTCAGAGAGGGATGAAGGATGAGGACAGCCCCTCTGAGGATGTTACGTAATCCCACTGAAAACTAGAGTCAGTGAAGGCAGCTCAGCAGGAATGTAGATCAGCCAGTCGGAGTGTTGATTCCTCCCAACGAACACCGATCAGAGACTGATTTCTCCCAACGAACACCGATCAGAGGCTGATTCCTCCAAACGAACACCGATCAGAGGCTGATTCCTCCAAACGAACACCGATCAGAGGCTGATTCCTCCCAACGAACACCGATTAGAGACCTGCAGGGAGCTCAGCTGGAAATGTGTTTGTTCCCAGTGCATGTTGGGACATGCTGCAGCCCCCTTCCCACTCCAACCCCCAAACAGGAACATCTGATACTGAGACAGATGTGTTGCTGTTCATGATCTGCATGACTCACCTCTTCCAAAACTATTCCACAAATATTAAAGTGCATCCTTTCCTCTGTGGCCCTGTTCACACATCAGCATGATGCTGATCTGACGATCACTAGTGGACAGGTGTGAATGTATAGGACCCGGTTTGATCGTGAGCCGATCGATCGATTGATTGGTGCATCTCTGATCTTAGTGTGGGTGAAGTATGAGGTAACGCTGGGCGATATGGACCAAAAATTCTGATCTGGGTATTTTCATCACTCTACGGCTTTTTATTCATTATTGAATGATTTCCTGAATTATTTCCTCCCACATTTGATGTTTTCTGTTTGCTGTTATTTTACTTCATGGATAGATAGGTGGATAGATGGATAGATGGATGGATAGATGGATAGATAGATGGATGGATATAGATTGATAGATGAATAGATAGATGGATAGATAAATGGATGGATAGATAGATAGATGGATGGATGGATAGATAGATGGATGGATGGATAGATAGATGGATGGATAGATAGATAGATAGAGTGCATGAGGCGGACGGATGCAGCCTCACTGCTTCCAACAGGCCCGAGCAGCAGCTGCTGGAGCTTTAAACTGAACCCCCTATCACTAGTTCCATTATCGGACACGGCTCTGCACGACCTCAACTCGCTCATCTCCAGAAACGTTTGTGACGTAGTACGAATCAGCCGGAAACAGTCACGGCGGTTAAACGTGTGTGCACGAGCCCTGCGTCACTTTCACCGTGTGTGGCACGCGATGGTCGCCTGCAGCTGCAACGCAATGTTAAAGCCCGGAGTCAGGAAGTAGTCGGGTTCCATTATCGGACGCAGACACGCCTCGGGTCCTTAAATAATTCGTGCCTTTTTTGTATTTCTGTGCATTCCTCGGTAAATACGCGTTAACACCGGGAACAAACTGTTCTCACGTTCACTGGTGTGTGATGGTAGAATATACTACTATATATATTTATATATTTACTATATTATAGGCGACATCATGAAGGAGGCGTGTCCGATAACGGGCGCAGGCAGCGATGTTCCCGTTAAACGACATAACGTTTGTTAGCTACCACCGTGTTATTAGCTCTCTGAAGCTAACCGGGCGACGTACCGGGCACCGGGTCCGTTACCGTTACCGGGGTGACTCAGCAGGTTAGAGGAGTGATGGTGTCGCTCGTACCTTGTTGTCTGTGCTGGTTGTTCCCACAGATCTCTGGGAGGATCATGTTCAGGTCATCCTCTCACATGTGACGTCCATGTTTGCTTTCTGCTCCGAGCTGCAGCGGCGTCAAGACCCACAACAACACTTCCTGTTTCCGGTCACCACGCTTCAAAATAAAGGTCTTTCATGAGAACGCTTCAGAGTCAACGTCATTCTACAGGTTTAGCTTTAAAGGGACTGTTTGTAAGAATCAGAAAATGCTTGTTAACAGCGACACCTGTGGCTGTTAAGTCAACGAAAGTCAGCATCCTGTTGCTCGCGCTTGTGCTCGCTCTACATAGACAAGAATGAGCATCGCTCAACACAGTGAGGCGACACACGTCAGCTAAAACCACAATATCACTCTATATTTCACCTGCTTGGCAGTAATGTTAGCTGACCAGACGAAGGTCTCTCCATGAATCAATGCTGATCCTAGTGTTGGCTTTTCCTGCTTCAGCCTCCCGACCGCTGTCGGAGGGAACGGGAGACACCAGAGTTTTGTTTGGAGACGATAACGTTTCTCTCTGCGGAGCCCCGTCACTTCACAAGACACAGGAAACCTCTGTTGGTCTGGAGGAGCTGCAGCATTTATTTCTGCATAAACGTCCGCTGTACATTCACTAGATATTCTCAGAGCTAAACTAACTCTTTTGCAGTGTGGAGTGTGCGCGCATGAATGTGAGAGTGGAGCGAGACAGCGAGAACGAGCGAGCTGAGTGAAGGCAAGCAGGCAGAGGAGCAGAGACTCTGGTCCTGGAGACCAAAGCTACGGTCTCCCTTGTGTACGCCGACCGCGGCCAACACTGTTTTACAAGACGGGCTTCACTAGATAGAACTTTGCGGTTTTGGTGCTTCCATGTAGTTTGTGTTGGAGTCTGAGTCTAAACAGCGTAGCCACATGCGAGTGCGCATGGGACACCGACCTGGATTGATTTATACGTGTAAGAAGTTACAAACAGTCCCTTTAACTATTTACACTATTTCACCTCAGATATTACAAAACAAGAATACAGAGCGAGTCGTTAGATAAAATAATGTGAATCACATGATATTCTCACTCATTTGTTCTATCAGGCCTTATAGCTTCAGTCCACATCTGGTACACGAAAACCTTTCTATAATAAATATTTCATGTATTATTTCCATCCGTACATCAATGGTGGAAGCTCTGATTTCAGACACTTCCTTGTGACAGCTGCTGCCAGAGGTATTTGAACCAAGATTCAAAGATTAAAAAAAACAAAAAACTTTATTGTCACAACTAACTAACTAACCAACCAACTAAATAGACCATAAAGCAGGGGATGCGTTAGGGTATGGCTGCCTTGTGATTGACAGGTCAATACCATGTTGTTGTCCGTCTTACAACTTTAACCCTTTCACAGTGGGTTTTCACTTCATCAAAATTAATTAGAACATTTTGGCCGCCTAAAAATGTCTTATGCAGCATTCGATTGTACTTAGCTCCACCCTCTCGTGTCACTTCTGGTTGCGAAATGGCAGTCTACAAACCAATGGGTGACGTCACGGTGACGTCTTCAAATGAAACTGGTGAGCTTGTGTTTACAACAAAGGAACACAATATTCGTGGAACCAGTAAACACCGCCACATCTGAAGGAACCAGTAAACACCGCCACATCTGAAGGAACCAGTATGAAATGAGTGTGCCTGCATAGAAAATATCAGTCACTGATAATCTGTACAGCAGCTTTGTAATGATCAAGACTTTAAGACTTTCTCCTCTTATTTTGAAGGAGAGCACCTCTGTTTCCGATGTTATTGTGTTTCTTGATGCAGCTGCAGCTGTCAAACAGAAACTGAACTGGGTGAATGAATTCTTTCCCTTTTTGAATGTTTAAGTTGTTAATCCTTTAGATTTCAGTCCTGCTTAATTTAGAATTTATATTTGAGAGAAAACAGTGGATTTGTGCTCAGAGTTTAACCCTTTTTGTTGATACATGAACAGAAATAAAATAGAAAATTACTATTATATGTACATGAGCGTCCAATTTTCAATTTCATTTTGTGTATACAACAGCATTTTTTTCCAGGAATGTCACCACACAGACATCCAATTCATAATACTTCAAATATATAAATATTATTATATAAATATTATTATTAATACATTAACAACATAATTATTATTACTAATACATTAACATTATTACTAATACATTAACATTATAAACATTATTAACACAGAAAGGGAAAATCATGCAGAAATAAATACCTAAATAAGCAAATGCATAAATAAATACACATATTTAAAAACAAATATGAAATAAACAAAAAAAAGAATTGAAAAATAAATAAATAAAAAACACATGTAAAAAAAAAATAAGTGACTCGATGAATAAATAAATATGTCATTAAATGCAACAAAAATAATAATAAAAATAAATGCAGCCCCCTTATTTGCATAATAAGGCAGAAGTGCATAAAGACATGTAAAAAGATAATAATACAGAAATACATAAGTTTGTGGAAATAGATCAGGGGTGAAATGCAAAGGGAAAATTGTGCATGAATACATAAATACATAAATAAATACACACATCTAAAAATAAATAAAAAAAACATGCAAAAATAAATATCTAAATAAAGATAAATGCAAAAATAAATATATTTAAGAATTAATAAAAATAAATACATCAATAAATAAAAGGGAAAATGAAACAGAAGAGTAGATAATAAATAAATAAAGAAGAAAATTAAAACAGAAAAATCTATTTACGTCACATTTTATCAATTAATTAATAGTTACATTTATTTTTCATATTTTTGCTGCATTTAATGACATATTTATTTACTTATCGAGTCATTTAGTTATTCATTCATTTATTTTTGATTTTGGCAGGTTCCGTCCTCCATACGTCAGCTTCAGCAGAACAAAAGGCTCTGTTTAAGAGAAGATACACAGTGTGTATACAGTAATGGGAAGAAGAACAGTGACGATGACACATGAGGATCTGCAGCCAGAACAGAGAGAAGGTGTGTGACCTCTGCTGGTAAAACACATGAGGTGCATTAATGAGTAGAACCGTACAAACTGCTCTACGTACAAACTGCTCTACGACTGTCTGTTATTGTGATTCATGCATTGATTGTTTGGCATGGGTTTGTTTTTTACTCGCTCTGTTTATGATTGCTTTCTTTGGAGGACAGAACTAAAATAAAATAAAATAAAATAAACAATTACTCTGTAAATAAATTAATGTCATTAAATGTACCAAAAATAATGTTAAAAATAAACAGACATTAATTAGTTGATTAAATGTGACATAAATAATATTTGTTTTAATTTGCTTTTTCATTTATTTACCTTTGTATTAATTCCCCTATTTATCTACTCTTCTATTGAAATAGCCCTTTTATTTATTTACTTTATTTTGATTAACTTAAATTTATTTATTTATTTTTGCATTTATTTTTTATTCACTTGAAATTTGCTTAAAAATAAATTTATTCATTATTAAATCTATTTATTTTTGATTTTGGCAGGTTGTGTCCTCCATACTGGCAGCCCTATGCTTTACTCTAAATTGAAACTCACAAACTGTTTTATGTTTACAGCAGTTCAAGTTCATTTGTGTGGCACCATTTGGATGATAATGCTAATAATGTTAATGTGTATGTGATAATGTTAATAATGTTAAAGTGTTGGTGATAATGTTAATAATGTTAATGTGTCAGTGATAATGTTAATAGTATTAATGTGTTAGTGATAATGCTAATAATGTTAATGTGTTAGTAATAATGTTAATATTTAGTAATAATGTCAATGTGTTAGTAATAATGTTAATATAATAATATCAAACAGTATTTGTAGTGTGCTATTAGTACTTTTACTGTAACAGAGTATTTTTACAGTGTGGTATTAGTACTATGACTGTAACAGTACATTGGTACAGTGTAGTGGTGGTAGTACTTTTACTGTACAGTGTATATAGAGTATATAAGGACGGACAGACTGCAGTTGTTCCAGGTTTCATTAGTTTATTTTCTGTAAAATAATGTGAAGGTACAGTCTCTTTAAAATCTCTCCTGTTAGCTTCAGAAGCACCTCTGGTTTAAAATATATATTCATATGTACAACACACTCAACATTCCCTGCTTATTTAGTACAAGGTTCAAATAAAAATCTCAATACAACAAAAAGACAATTTATTATTAAACAAAGCAAAAGACGCAGAACACTCATTTTATTCTCCAGAGCCTAAAAACATGAAAAACTAACAATACCATTAATAATAATAACAATAATAATGAGAGCAATCAGTATCATACATCAATAAAAAATATGAAAAAATATGAAATAATATGGCCTTTAACTGATCCCTAGTCTGCACGCACACGCACGCACGCAAGCACACACTCACACACACACACACACAGGATGACGTCAATGGGTAAATTATGGGAAGGTTTTAGTTAGATGATTTAGGTTTTTTTAAACCAGTTGACTGAATGTTTGACCTTCTGAGTGACGCCTGTTCTTATAAAAAATGATTGAGAACGTAAAAAAAACAATTTTCATAATTAATATCTGAATATTGGTGAAAAAAACCTTTAGAAGAATTTTAAC
The DNA here is from genome assembly GCA_916701665.1 of Sebastiscus tertius. Taxonomy (NCBI): domain Eukaryota; kingdom Metazoa; phylum Chordata; class Actinopteri; order Perciformes; family Sebastidae; genus Sebastiscus; species Sebastiscus tertius. The sequence continues at coordinate 4,612 of CAKAOH010036699.1, read as the reverse complement.
AGTTAAAAAAAACAAACAGAAATGAACATTTTCTCTCTCTAAAACCGATTTGTTCCTCGTTGCTGATCTTTACTCTTGAAAAGTTCAAACATTATTTGGACATAAACAACTTTGAATCTGATTTCCAGGAATAAATGACCATCTGTATTTCAGTGACTCGCCCCGCGTTACCTCGACTTCTAGAAGAAAACTTGAACAGAGAATAAACAACAGAGGAAAGTCTTGATGAATTGAAGTCAGTGGTGGCCACGTTTAACAGCAGCAAAACTATATCAAGACATCCGTTTATAAACTCTGTCACACATGGTGCTAGCTAGTACAAGCTGGTGTTGGTGACGTGGAACAGAGCTAAGTTAGCTATCTGATATACAGTGACTGACATACAGACGGTGAAGTATTCCTTTAAACAGACACATTTAGAGTATTTCTACTCACATGAAATAAAAATACACTGAATGTGTTTTGGAAGAAATGAAGAGAGAAAGGACTGAATGTTTTTGGGTGGGAACATCTGTCTGTGTTGGTCTTAAAATGACCCTCGATTAAAGGAAGCTGATTTTAGGCTCATAAAGACGTGAATGACTCGTTAAAAGACAGACAGTTCTGCATAAATTCAGTGAAGGAAGCTGATCATCGATCTATTCAAAATCACACAAACATCAAACACTCAGTGCTTCAACAACAGAACAAAATCGATCAAATTCACCCCCCCGCCACCAGTCCTACAGTTTTAATCTGTGGCTGCCAGCGCCGACAGGAACCGACCTTCCCCTGATCCGAAATACCCCCCACCCCCAAACAAACGTCACCCTCCTCCACTGCAATCTGACCTTTCATAACAGCGAATAATTCACTTTCAGAACAGAAACAAGAAACCAGAGACACCTAACCCTAACCCATAGACATACTGTATATACATAGACGCTGCATTGACTCCTGGATCGTACGTCAACGTGGGCGCCATATTGAACCTGGCAAGACTGACCTGAAAACACATACAAATGAACGGGGGGAGCTTCCGTTTTTCTGGATAAAAAGCTGTATAACATCTACATTTCTCAACCGATTTCAACGAGTCACGTTCCACCAGGAAACCCTTATATGGCCTGAAAAATGTTACCGACGTCCCCAGCTTAAAGTGCTAATCAGCGTTTTTTCAGACCCATTTTCGGAGAGATGGAGCAGGAGAAAAAGAGAGAGGATGGTCTTTTATGATACTATGGTGGCCTGTAGACACACTGGGGACAGATATTGATGTTTAAAAGACATGGAAAATTTTGCATAATAGGTGACCTTTACGTCAATCTGACGTGGGTAACGTTAACTGTAGACACAGTTCTGATTCTGATTGCTCACTTCTGATTAGTATGATATTGATAAGTGGCTGAAAATTACATTATAGTGATTTTTAACCAGAAAAACGGCAGCTCCCCAGTTCACTTGTATAGGGTTACAGACCAGTCTTGCCAGGTCCAATATGTCGCCAACGTTGATGTATCACTGCAACGGGCTGAAGCGTCCAATGCGGCGTCTATGTATATATAGATATATGTCTATGACCCAAACCCCTACCGCAAACCCTGACCCCTGACCCCTAAATGCACAGCCGCTCAAAAACTCGTCCAGAGGACACGGCTGCAGCCTGGACTGACCTGCAGGGGGCAGCAGTCACACTCAGTCACACTATTTTGTGATTGTCATTCTTCCATCATCATCATCATCATCATCAGTAAACACATGAATCCCCACTCAGACCCTCAACAGTCTTACAAACTTCAGGCACATGAATTATTTATTTATTAATTATGATTTACCATCTCTCATCTGTCAAACGCATTAAAGCTAAAATCCATCAGATAAACGTTCACCTCTCCTGGGTACCCTTCCCAAACATTTCCAGATCCCTCCAGACCTGCAACCGAAGCCTGATCACATGGTAACTATGGCAACGATCAATAAGAATACAAAATAGGCAGCCTGAATTCAGCTTTCTCAAATGTTATTTTTCTTTGTCAGATCGATGTAAAATTAAGATTTTGGATTTTTTTTTAAAATATTTTTTTTACAATAAGACAGCTATATAAATGACTAAATAAATATTTTATGAATGTGGAGACAATCCTCTGACTTTTCTGTTGTGAACAAATCAAATTAATAAATAAACCAAAATGTGTCTTTTTTCCTCCTTGTTTTGATTTCTATATAATATGCTTTATGAAAATGCTAATTTAAAAATAAAACATAATTTTCTGAATGTTATTTTGAATGTTTTCTATCCTATCAGCGAACCTTAAGGGGGTCCTGCCCCCCAGGTTGGGAAACCTTCAGTACTGGAGGAGCCTCTCAGTCCGAAGGTGGACATGATGAGAATACAGAAAAAAATTATTGTTTACCGTTTACTATTATTGATGATTTAGATGTCAAATATAAAATGAAAGGGACAGTTGAATGAACACAGAAACAAACTAATGACTGGAGCTTAAAAGAAGCACATGCAGCTCATCTCACGTCTCACAAGCTGTTGTTCAAAAACTCACTTCAGGCTTCAAACTTCTACGAGCTGATGTTTGAATATTCAAACTGTATTCGTTTTTTTTAACAGATATTATCTGAGAAATTATATACATACAGATTTAGACCACTTTGGATTAAAAAATAAAACTTCTTTATAGTCAAAATAATATTAATAATATTATTATTATTATATTTTTTTAATCTTTGTTACATTAAAATATGTTACGAGGCTCTGGCCCTCTCGGGGCTGAAAAAACAGGTGCAGCGAGTGCAGGTAGAGGGGGCGGGGCTAAGTGCTGTCAATCACAGTGACTGGGATTTAAAGGGCAATCCCACCAACAACTGTTTAACGTTATGTCTTTACTTGGTTTACCTTCTCATCTGGCTGCAGTGATGGACAGGTGTACTCCAGGACGCTGTGACATCACTGTTGCTGTGGTTACAGCTGCAACTAAGGATTGTTTTCATGATTGATCAATCTGCCGTTTAATCGATTCATCATTTGGTCCATAAATTGTCTGATAAGAGACAAGTGAAAAATTGTTATCATTTCCTAAAGTCTGAGACGACATCTTCAAATGTCTTATGTCAGACAGTCCAAAACCCAAAATGACTGACTTAACAACGATCAGAAATCAGAGATATAACCCACTGATGCAGAAAATGTGGATGAATGTGTGGGTGAGTGGGTGAATGCTGCCATGTAGTGTAATGAAGACTAGAAAGCATCTGTATAAATGCAGTGTATTTACCATTTACTTTAACGTATTTAATGTTTATTTGGACTTTAGTTTGGACTAAACATACATTTGAAGATGTCATCTTGGACAGGAAGAAACTGTGATGGACACTGAGTCACTATTTTACACAACTTATAGACCAAATGATGAAACTAATCGGCAGATTAAATGATAAAACAAATTGTTAGTTGCAGCCTGATATTAAAATAGTGAGCAGAAGTAATTCATCTTTTTTTAGAATAGATAAAACATCAACATCAATGTTGGTGGAGTTGCCCTTTAAGAAGTTGACCTGAAAGGTGAATAAAGCTGAAAGCTGAGGGACCAGCAGGGTAAAGCGTTCCTACTGATCCAGACTGGACCTGGATGAGTAGGACCAACAGGGTTAAGGGTTCCTGCTCATCCAGACTGGACCTGGACTGAAAGAAGTCTTTCTTTCTCTCTGCTACTAAAGCTATATTTGTGAATATTATTGTGATAGCTGTGTGACTAAAAGCAGATTAGTGGACTTGCGGCGCGTCCTGTGTGATCACAGGATCATTTAAAGCGATCAGGGTAACATTATTGTGGTGATAAGCAGCATATCAGGGGCTTTAAGCACTGGACGCTCTCCGAAGAGGGCTTCATCCCAAACTGTTATCTGATAGAAATATATATATAAAATATATAGAGCTCTGAGTCATCGGCCTCCGGTTGTTACTTCCTGACCTGATGACCCGAACCAATCACACGTGGTCTTTTCTGTGAGCGATGGCCAACAGTCACACAGCGGATCAGATGCAGAGTTCTTCCAAGCGATGCTGGTTTTTGCAGACGGTTTCTGACATAAGCAGACGCTACGTGAGCGCTTTATTCCTGCGTGTTTGCGTTTACGTGAGTGCACTTTTCATGAACATGCAGATAAGACGTGAACAAGCTAATGCCTAAAACAGAAGCATCTCGTTTGTCTGGACTTCAAGCATTGCGAGAGCGTTTTCAGTTAAGTGCCTTCGACGGAGACCCCCCCCCCGGCTTCGGTTCATTCCGACCTCGGACAGAAAACCTGCCGACCGTCTGGTTGGGGGAGCGGCGCTAATCCCGGTCCTCCCTCCGCCTCCGTCCGGGTGTGGGGGCTCACTTTAGCCTGTCGGATCGGAAGGAGTCCTCCACAGCCGGGTCGGCGAGCATCAGATCGCCGTCCAGCATGTCCAGAGCCAGCGGGTCCATCCTGAGAGGGTCGTCCAGGGAGAAGGGATCCATCTCAAAGCCGGGGACGTGAGACAGAGCACTGGCGATCTCTTTAGACAGACCTGGTGGGGAGTCGCCTGCAGCGAGGAGGACAGGAAGTTGAACAACAACTACAAGAAAACTACACGTTT
>CAKAOH010036698.1:0-18481 GCA_916701665.1 Sebastiscus tertius | reverse complement strand
ATCCATGAATATATATGAATATATATATATATGCATATATGCATATATATATATTCATATATGAAAATATATATATATATATAAAAATAGAAGAAAAAGACAATAATGATAATAATGAATAAATAAATAAAATAAAAAAAGTTTGTTTTGATAAAGAAAAGGTTAATTAAAATATCATGCTTTTTCCTATATTTAAAAAAGATGAACTTGTCTATTCGGCATACAATAAAACTGACTGAATATCTGTTTACAAAACCACTCCTCTGCTGTCAGTCTAGTGTCTCTTTCACTGAATACAACATAAAGTCAGCTTTTACAGTGTTATGAAAGTTTGAAGCTTAAATTAGTAAAGAAAACGCTGCTTCTTGTTGCTGAAACATATGCCGAATTATTAATTAGTCTTTATTATTTCAGAAAATACATTGAGTCAACTTCTATGACCTTTGTGCTTTAACTATTTAGACTATTTATTTATAATTGTCAGATAAGTGAGTGCAGTTTGGCGTGACGTGTTTTCTCCGGACGAGAGAACACCGCATAGTCTAGTCTACAGTCTAGCTCACAATAACAGTGTTTATACACCATATTAGACATGTTTTAATGCCGTGGTATGACTTATATATGTCTCTATTTAGCCTGAAAGTAGCTAGAGGTTTGGTTTGCTGCAGCACTAGCTTCAGTTAGCTGGCTTGGATGATGTCCCGTTAATCCCCCGGTGCTAAAGCACGGTATGCCGTACCTCCGGAGGGAAATACGGTGGTGGTGTTTTGTTGTTCCTGTTGTTCTTTTTATTCCTTCTCTTCCTGCCTCGTTTGCCTCTTCTCGTTCGCGACTTTTTCGACGTTTTCTTCCCGTTGTTACCGGAGCCCTGTCCGTGTCTGCTGCTGTGTCCGGGCGACACTGCACCACTCTGGGACAAATCCACCATCACTGAGCTCTCAGGGTGTCCTGGAGATCACCGTCTGAAAACTATAAGAATGATGATAAAGCTCCTCTTTCTAACATCACATCTATCTAAACACACGGCCTGCCTGCGTGGAGACCTGCCGCGGAGGAGGAGGAGGAGGATGCTGCTCTCTCCTCAGCATCATCAACACTATCAAGTCTGCTCTGCTTCACTACATACCTCACAGCTTCCGGTTATACTACCTCACAGCTTCCGGTTATACTACCTCACAGCTTCCGGTTATACTACCTTACATCTTCCGGTTATACTATCACACAGCTTCCTGTTACAACTACTCAATTCAATTCAATTTATTTTTATATAGCGTTTATATATATATATGAGATACTGTGTAAACTGCAGTGTGTTCGGGTAGTAGAAGTGGTTCTCCCTCTAGTTAGTTAGTTACTCCATCACTAACAGGTAATGTTAGTTTCAAATTATAAAACAAGGTTTGTTCTGTATATTTCAGTATTTGAATTAATGTTTTGTTATTTATTAATGGCCGGCTAATTGAGATATTAATATTGTTAATTGTGGCTGTCTTTGACCAAATAAATTCTTAGTCGACTAAAGCCAAGTTCACACTACACGACTTTCAAAGTCGTCAGATTGCTGTACTGTTCACACTACACAACTTACTGTCTTGTAATCGGGAGTCTTGTAGTCGTTGTGGTTTTCACACTACATGACTGACCGGAGACAGGAGGTCACACGCTACAAGATCTTTCACCAGGAAGAATCCCCGATGAGGTCTCCAAACTACGTTTTGTCACGAAATCACGCGCAAGAAATACATCGTAAATGACGTGATACCATACGCGAGACACATTGCTGATGTTGTCGTTGGCGCATGTGTCCACAAAATAGCCTGATTCCACCGGTTTCCACACTCTTTTTTACCATTTATTCCTCTAAGTGTAACAACAACGTTGCTCGGTGTTGCAAATGCAGCAGATACAGTAAGTTTCTGTTGTTACAGGCGTCTCCTCTCCCCTCCTCCCCCAGATGTCCCCTCAACACGTGTCTTGCTTTCTCATTAGCTGTAGCTTGTGGCCGGAGTCCCCGACAGGTCGGCCTTGTGTTTTTTGGTGAAACTGACTTTCTCCACAAAGAATCACACAAAAGCACCACTTAAAATCTTGTGTTTACCAGAGATGTGCTCATAAGTTTCTTAGAAATAAGTCATTCAGCATGAAAAAAGCATAAAAATGACTAATTGACAAAAACAATCTTAGTTGCCTAAAACCAAAACTACTGACAAGATAAAAACATTTAAACTTTAATATACCAACAAAGTCCTCAAAGTCTTGACCTTGGAAATAGTTTGAGAAAAACATCTCCATGACAACTGAGTGAACTTCATCTATTGGTAATGTCGAGACTGTGAGATGTGGTTGAAATGTCCTGAAAAAGCTAATGAGTGTACCTTTGAGTTTTCTGGTTTCCAAAATCGTTACAATATACATAAAAAACTTCCGAGGTGGAGTCTCAACCGCTCATTTAAAATACTTTTAAAGGGACATTTTGAGTCGATTTCTATGAAGACTTTTTTAGAGCCTGGCCGTTAGTGGTACTGCAACCTAAAGCCCCTCCAAACATGGTGGTTGGTGCGTTGCCAACATGACCTTCATCTTTGTATTTTCTTTGTGCCCGTTCAGACGTAGACGAGTGTGAGCAGGATCGATGCCATCACGACGCCTTCTGCTCCAACACGCAAGGCTCCTTCTCCTGTCAGTGCCATCCCGGTTTCCAAGGCGACGGCTTCCAGTGCAGCACCACGTCCACAGGTGGGTGACTTGCACACTATTTTTTAAATTATATATAAATGTGTTTTCTTCTGTCTGATAAAGTTGATTTTCATAGAAATGGACTGAAAGCTGGTGATATCAGCAGGAATATACATTTTAGTTTTAATTTTACTTAAAACTTAATGGCAGTGGTAGAAGAAGTATTCAGATCCTTTACTGAAGTAAAAGTACTATACCACACTGTGAGAATACTACACTACAGGTAAAAGTCCTGCATTCAAGACATTACTTAAGTTAAAGTATGTATCAGTAAAATATAAAAGTATTGATTGTGCAGTAAACTGTTCCCCGTCAGTGTTTTACTATTATATCTGATGTTTCTGGATTAATATTACTGCTGCATTAATGTGTATGTTGCATTTTACTACTGTAGATGTTTACGGTTGTGCTAAATTTAACTCCATTATATGCTGTTGGCTAGTTTAATCTACAGCAATGCATCATGGTCTATAAGATCATCATATGTTTGTAGCGTCGCTGTCCTGTAAAAATCACGTATCTCTAAAAAGTAAACTTTTCTTGGTGTCAGAAAAACAGACCTGTTTTCAGCTTTGTGACGATGCATTTTCCAGCTGATCCAAGAAGCTTTTTAAAAAGTTTATTTAGCTGTAGAAGTTGGAGAATTTCTCAACACATAAAGGAACACTTCATCCTTCAGTTTATCACAAACATTCAACATCAACACATCTGGAGATACGTGGTTTTCACTGGACAGTAAGGAAATTAAATGCTTAATGGGTTAAAAACTGTAAAAGCAGCAGCAGCAGGGTCCATTTCATTGATCTAACTACCGTCTCCTGATTGACAAAGAACTTTCATAATAAAACGTTTTGGTAGTGTTAGTGTGGGCGGTGAAGTTGGTTTTCCAGACATTTCAGAGACAAATGGAAGCTGTGTAAACTCTGCAGAGTGTAAGCATTCAGCTGAAGGTTGTGCAGGAAGAGGAGGTGACGGAGCAGAGCGGTGAAGGATGTTGATGAAGTGATCAGAGTGTAAACAGATTTCCCATTAGACTCAACAGACACTTGATGACGCACAGCTAAAGTTTGTGTGCTCGGTTCTCGCTGCAGGTTCAGATCAGTTCAGGGTTATAAAATTAATAGTGAGAGCTGATAGACTGAATAACAAAATAATAGTCATCAGTGTGTCATCCTGATCTCATGTCATGATGACCTGTTACTGCCTCTTGGCCAGGTCATCATTGTAAATGAGAATTGGTTCTCAACTGATTTTACCTGGTTAAATAAAGGTCAAATAATAAAAAAAAATAATAATAAAATAAAAATGTCTCTGGTACTCAGATATTTTACTTAAGTAAAAGTAGTAATACCACAGTGTAGAAATACTCTGTTACTAGTAAAAGTCCTGCATTTAAAATGTTACTTAAGTAAAAGTATTAGCATCAAAATACACTTAAAGTACAAAAAGTAAAAGCACTCATCATGCAGAATATCCCATTTCAGAATCATATATATTATATTATTGAATTATAATTATTGATGCAATAATGTGTCAGTTACTTTGATGTTGCAGCCGGTAAAGGTGGAGCTGATTTTAACTACTTTATATACTCCTGGATAGTTTAATCTCTATTAATACATTGTCATTTATTAGTTGATTATATTTTGTATTAATATTCTGAATCTGCAAATTAAATAAAGTTATCAAATAATTGTAATGGAGTAAAAAGTACAATATTTCCCTCTGAGATGTAGTGAAGTAGAAATATAAAGCAGTAGAAAATGGAAATACTCAACTAAAGTACAAGTAATGCAAAATTGTACTTAAGTACAGTACTTGAGTAAATGTACGTAGTTACTTCCCACCACTGCTATTAGCTATGTATAATATATTTGAACATTATTTTGTAGTCATGTTAAAAAAGCCTGTTCAGGACTGGAACATGTTGTTTGTTCTTGATCATATAGTACTACTGTTAGTGGCTCTGTTTCTATTGGATTTTTGGGGAAATTTACTTGAGATGAGCTTCACAAAATCATCAGTTACTCCTCATCTTCAAATCCTTTTCTCTTGTAAAAGAAACCTTTGTGTTTTTTTATTTTTTGTCTTCCCCTTTCTTTTGTTTATTCTTCACCGGATCTGAAAACATGTAAATTGCAGTGGGCAACCTTCTGAGAAGTGAAGTCAATGCTTAAGAGCCTTAAACTTGCATTCTTTCTAACAGCCAGCAGGGGGCGACTCCTCTGGTTGCAAAAAGAAGTCTGATTATATAGAAGTCTATGAGAAAATGACCCTACTTCTCACTTGATTTATTACCTCAACAAAAATTGTAAACATAGGTTTATGGTCTCAATCTCTAGTTTCAAGTCTTCTTCAATACAGCATGATGTTCATTTAGTAAATTATGGTCCCATTTAGAGTCAAATAGACCATAAAGCAGGGGATGCTTTAGGTTAGGCTACCTTGTGATTGACAGGTTGCTACCACGGCGTTGTCTAGTCTGGGAGTTGTCAATGTTTTCATCTTACATCATTAACCCTTTCACAGTGCGTTTTCAGTTCATGAAAGTTAATTATAACATTTTGGTCACCTAAAAACATCTTATTCAGTGTTTGGTTGTAATTAGCTCCACCCTCTCGTGTCACTTCTGGTTGCAAAAAAACAAGATGGCGACGGCCAAAATGCCAAACTTGAGGCTTCAAAACGGCAGTCCACACACCAATGGGTGAAGTCACGGTGACTACGTCCACTTCTTATCTACAGTCTATGGTAAATTGCCGAAAATGCTTTTCACCAACAGCCAAATTAAACTCCTTCCTCAGAATTAGAACTTTGGACATTTTAGCGCATTTTTTACTTGTTCTCTTTTACTTCATTAAAAAGTGTGAAAGTAGGACATTTACTGCCGTTCTACTTTTGTTGAAGTTGAAAGATGAGTTTTTCTACCTCTAGATCTAGAAAAAAAATCAATACATCATAGTATAGCAATATTTTGCATGGCAATATTGCATTGATACACAGATGTCAAGTATCGATTTTTTATTATATAAACTATTAACCTCTTAACGATCTGACAGCAGGCCCGGCCGCTATTCTTTCTTTCAGAGTTTGTAGCATGCTCAGTCTTAACTCAGAGTGAAGATACAGATATCATATGAAACTATAAAAGCCTAAGGAATCCATTGATACCAACCATTTCATGTTAGCATGTCGGGAAGAACGCTAAATAACACTCCAAAGTTACGCTTAATTTTGGCGAGGAAAAACTGACATGGCCATTTTCAAAGAGGTCCCTTGACCTCGGACCTCAAGTTATGTGAATAAAAACTCTGAGTTTGAGTGAAAACTTATAAAATAAAACAGATGTTGACAAACAGTTGAAAAAAAGGTAATAAATCCAATATGCTATATCGCAAAATGTTTAAAATCACAATAAGACTGTATCGTGACTTAAGTTTCGTAATAATGTTGTTGTTGTTGTTGTTGGTGGTGGTGGTGGTGGTGGTGGTGGTTTGGCGTCGTCCCAAAGCTGCAGACTCCTCCAGTGATTCCAGGTGTCAGCAGCTGAGAGCTAATTACAGCTCACTCCTTCGCACTAAAGTTTTGTCATATTTCCGTCCTTTTTATGACCTGTCTGGTCTCTGAAAGGCATAATTCTTTTGTCCCCTGTCACAACTTGTCACAGTGTCTCATGCTTACTATTACATATTACACATACTGTGTTTCCTTTTGTCTGGATGGTTTTTGATCTTCGTCCTTCTCTCACGCAGTGGTATAGGAAGTACTCAGATTCTTTACTCAAGTAAAAGTATGAACCACACTATAAAAATACACTGTTACAAGGTAAAGTCCTGCATTGAAAATGTTACTAGAGTAAAAGTATGTGAGTATAATCAGGAAAATGTATGTAAGTATTAAATGTATTAAATTGTCATCATTAGATTATTATTACTCATGCATTAATGTAAAAGCAGGATTTTACTGTTGTAGTTGGTTGAGGTGGAGCTCATTTTGAACTATTAACTAATGATTATTTTCATTAAGGATTAATCTGCTGATTATTTTCTCCATTAATTGATTGATTGTTTGTTTACCCAGAGCCCAAAGTGACACCTTCACAGTGTTTTAGTCCAACCAACAGTCCAAACCTCAACATTGTTATTAATACATTAACATTATTAAAAGGAAAAGCAGCAAATCTTCACATTTGTGAAGCTGGAACCATGAAATGTTTTTACACGAAAAATTACAATTCTCAAAATAGTTGCCAATTCATTTTCTGTCAATCAATTATAATCGCCTGATCGTTTCAGCACTACTTTTACATTTTCATATGTTTTTGTGCACAGCAATCGTATTTTGTAAAGTAACTGAAGCAGTCTGATGAATGTATTGCAGTAAAAAGTACAACACTTCTCTCTGAGATGCAGTGGAGTAGAAATAGAAAGCGGCATGACAAGACAATACTCAAAGTAAAGTACATGTACTTGAGTAGATAGTTACATTCCACCACTGCTCTCAGCGGTCCTTTTGCATTTTTGTGTTTTTCTTTTCGTCTGATTGTTGTTATCAGACGTGGCGCTGTGAGGACACGCTGCTGTCTGTCAGACGGGACTGTTATGGCTGCTCTGTGGTTCGTCTCGCGGATACCCTTGAGGATAAGAGTGTGAGGAGGCTCTTCCAGATGTCACCGTGGCCCCTGAGTGTGACCGCAGAGACGAAGAGCCTCCTGCTCTTTAATCTGTGGTTCACTCCACAGCTCACTCACATGTTTATCTGCAGCTGCCACGTACAGAAACCTGTTCCCCAGCAAGAAAATACAAAATAAAGTGAAATTAAATAACATCACACCTGTGAGGAGCTGCGGTGCAGAATATTTTTGAATAGAGTTTGATAGTTTATATTTCTGCTAACTTTTATTTTAATTATACAGATATTTTTCTTTATTAGTTTTTATAGAATATTATTTGATTTTGTATACTGTAAAAAGAGAAGAAACAATAAATATAATACATAAGTATCATATGGTAATAGAACAGGAACTAAACCAAATCTGAATGATTGGTTGGGCCAAAAGTCTGATTATCAGACTGAAATTCCAAGTTATATAAATTACAAGTTTCTTACATAATTCAAGTCAACATCCAAGTTGTCATTATAACTAGTAAACTGATAATTAGGGTTCTCAAAGTTAACGCGTTAACGCAAATTAGTTTTAACACCACTAATTTCTTTAATGCATTAATGCAACTTCCAATTTTAGGTTGTAGCGGGCTCAGTTTTAAAGGTAGAGTGAAATCAAATGAAACGAGTAAACCTAAGGAATCCACTGGTACCAATCATGAACCGCCAAACAAACCGCACCAGAGTTAAACAGACAAAATGTTATCTTGTGAAAGTGCCCTTAGAGGTGTTTGTTGGTGTATTTTTTAAACTCTGGATAGAGCCAGGCTAGCTGTTTACCCCTGCTTCCATCCAGTCTTAACGCTAGGCTAGGCTAACCATGTGCTGACTCTAGCTCCATACTGAATACTCACATGAAACTAATATCCATCTAAACATCTCACTCTCAGAGTATTTCTCCAAATGTGGATTTCCAGTATTCCTTTAATTATTCAATTATGTGCTGACATAAATTAAATATTTGTGAAGTCCAAATAAACGCCAGATTATAAAATAACAGGTTTGCCTTCAGCAGAGGTCTTCATGTAGATGTCTCACTCTGACTGTTATTTCATGTTCCCAGAGCGTGAGAAGACCCTGTGTGAGCGTCACAGAGAGAGCGCCCAGTCTGCCACCTCCGGCTCTGTTATCTTCTCTTTATTCCGTCCTCGTCCGGCCGTCGGTCAGTACGTCCCTCAGTGTGACCAACACGGAGCCTACGAGCCCACACAGTGCCACACTAGCATCGGACAGTGTTGGTGCGCGGACGCCAACGGCCAGGAGGTCCCCAACACCCGCACCGGACCCGGCACCACCCCGCTGTGTGAGTCAACTCTACCCTCTACCAAACTTCTGCCTCTATACAGTTTATTTCAGAAACACATCCATATTTTCCTCATTAAACTAAAATCTGCCGCACCTGAACAATAAACTCTCGTCTCCTACGCAGGTATCGACCAGGCAGTGACTCCTGCTCCGGTGGGTCCCACCCCACGGCCTGACGTTCACCCCGTCGCTCCGGGAACACACCTGCTGTTCGCTCAGAGCGGGAAGATCGAACGCGTACCTCTGGACGGATACAACATAAAGAAGGAGGAGGCCAAACCTCTGCTGCACATCCCCGTAAGACAACATTAGATTTGATTTTGATTCATTGTTAGTTCTCTCGTAAATTTGTTCTGCACCACAAAGTCGACTGTCTGATGCAGGCGACATGCAAACCTGACTGCCACCAATCTTCCAAAAAATATCACCAGGTTTTAAGATAGATTTCTTTCCTTCCAGTCAGCCTTTGATATCTGGTAGCTTCATTGAAATTCAGACTTGGCTTACTAAACACGTCCTGGACTTCTCCCCCTGCACTGGATGAAACTAATATCCATCTTATCATCTACATCCTTCTGAATTGTCGTACTGTTTCTTTAACCTTAACTAAAATCTCATTTCAAAGGATAGTCCCACGATAAATTGGTTGGGGTATTTTTTTGTAGTTTTTGCCATCATTTCTGTCAGGAATGATTCAGAGTAAATGCTGAGAGAAACTCCAAAACCAGAATGAGCTCCTTGTAGAAACGACAACCGGCCAAAATATCTGGACTTTGGAGAGTTTTTCTGGTGACGACATTCGGTCGTCATATTGAACACAGTCGCACAGTGTCCGTGTTTGTCATGGCTGTAGTTAAAACCACTTCTGAACGTTCCTGCTGTGCAACAGTCCTCTGATTGTTCTGTAACAGATTTCAGCCTCAGAACTCTTTTCTTCTCTGTCATGAAGCCCATAAGTTAATGTATTGATGCACTGCAGCTGAACACAAAGCTCTCCGTCAGTGTCGGCGTCTTCGAGCCTGATGGGTCGCTGACGTTCTGTCACTTCAACACAAAAGAGTCTTTGAAAATGAAACTCCAGCTGAATGAAACCGTCTGTGCTTCCTCTCAGGACCGGGTGGTGATTGCTGTGGCTTACGACTGTGTGGAGAAGATGGTTTATTGGACTGACATCACCGGGCCGGCTATCAGCAGGGCCAGTCTGAGTGGAGGTGACATCATCCCGGTTGTCACTACAGGTACAACAAACATCACGTCACCAGTGCAGTTATCTCTACCGGCTGAGTGACATGAAAAACACGCATCATACTCAGTATCTCAAGTACTTTCATATGTGCAGCTAGGGATGCACCGATCCGACTATTTCCAGACACGATACTTGGGCTTTGGGTATTGGCCTGATACAGAGTACCGATCCAATGCCAGTGTTTATTACACGGCTTTGTTGAATACTCTATCCTGATTAGTCAAAATCGCATTAATGTGTTAAAGAAATTAGTAACGAATGAAACAAATTTGCATCAATGTGTTAACTTTGACAGCCCTAATGTAAATCTTTTGAGAATTTCAGAGGTTTTATTCTTGTTTTAGTTGATAACTACTCAGAGCTTGGTAACCGGTTGATACAATGTAGATACAAATGACTTAGGTATATAAGAATAAAGTTGCAGTGTATAATAATAATAATAATAATGGCAATAAAAATAATAAATAATATAAAATGTTTATTTATACAGCCCTTTTGAAGTGCTTTACGTAGTTGAATCAGGAACAAAAATATTTCAGAACTACAATGAAATTAAGTCAGACAATTACAACAATACAAATATTGAAATGAAAATAAAATAGAGTACCCAAAAGTGACATAAAAAGCAGTAAACATTAAAAAGATAAGACACGGTGGAAATTAAATGATGTGCTCGCATTAATTAAAAGAAGATGACTAAAGTTAGGAGCATCATTCTCAGGTTTAATCAAATGTCCATTCAGTAACACTGCATGTGACGGTCAGATGTGTCTGATCCATCCGTAATCCCCCCCCCCGACTGATGTCTGTTTTTGACATCCTCAGAGCTCCATAGCCCTGAAGGCATCGCCGTTGACCACGTGGCCCGCCTCCTCTTCTGGACCGACTCCATGCGTGACACCGTGGAGGTTTCCAAACTGGACGGCAGCCAGCGCCGAGTCCTGTTCGACACCGATCTGATCAACCCTCGACCCATCGTCACCAACCCGGCGTACGGGTGAGTGCTGGAGAGACAACGAGATGAAAGTGATCAGTGTTTCAATCACAATGTTTACAGGTTTCAAAGCAACATGATCTCTTTTTAGTTGGTAGTAAAATTCAGCTTGAACCCAAATACCAGCAGTAACAGTGGTAGTAGTAATTAGTAGGCATAGTAGGTAGTTAGTTGTAGTCTGTAGTAGTAATAGTTCTAGTAGGTGGTAGTTGTTATTTGTAGTAGTAGTTGTTAGTTATAGTACTACTTAGCAGGTAGTACTTGCTAGTATGTAGTTAGTTATAGTAGTAGGTGGTAGCAGTTAGTAGGTATTTAGTAGTTGTAGTAGTAGTTAGTGTGTAATTAGAGGTAGTAGTAGTGATACAAAACTAATTTTCGTGTGAACAGACAAAGTTTTATCTTAGTAGGTAGTAAGTGTTAGTAGTACTTGTTAGTGTTGGTAGTAATTAGTAGTAGTTGTTTGTAGGTATTTAATAGTACTTAGTGGTAGTAATAGTAGTACTAGAAGTTAGTGTTAGTAGTTAGTGGTAGAAGTAGTATTAGTAATAGTTGGTAGTAGTTAGTTGTAGTAGCAGTTGGTTGTTCTAGTAGGAAATACTTGCAGTAATAGTAGTACTAGAAGGTATTAGTTAGTGTTAGTAATCGGTAGTATTAGTAGTAGTTGTTTGCACATAATAGTACTAGTAGGTAGTAATAGCTGTAAATATTGAATAGTACTTGTTAGTAGGTAGTTAGTGGTAGTTATAGTAATAGTTGGTAGTAGTAGTAGACAGTAGTTGGTAGGTAGTATTAGAATTCATTTTGTGTGAATGGACAATAAAGTTTTATCTTATCTACATAGGTAGTAGTAGTTACTGTTGGTAGAAAGTAGTAGTTGTTAGTTAGCAGTAGTTGGTTGTAGTAGTTGTTAGCAGATAGTAGTAGTTAGTAGTTGGTAGTATGTAGTTGATAATAGGTGGTAGTAGTAGTAGTAGTAGTAGTAGTAGTAGTAGTAGTAGTAGTAGTAGTAGTAGTAGTGAAACGAGTACTAGCAGTGGTAGTTTGGTCCAACTGGTTTTGTCCTGTTGATACAGGCAGCTGTACTGGGCAGACTGGAACAGAGACGGGCCGAAAATTGAGATGTCCAACATGGATGGGACAGACCGGGCCGTCCTGGTGAAAGACGACCTGGGGCTTCCCAATGGTCTGACCTTTGACCTCAACGACCAGCAGCTGTGCTGGGCCGACGCAGGTGAGACACGCCCACCAGGACCCTGAACCGCCACTCTCTTCTAGCAACATGTTATCTGAACACACAGAACCATCCAGAACTTACCCTCAGTTGTTAGTCTGGGTTTATTCTCCGTCACATGTTCCTCACTGTTGCTGATTGATTGATTGATTGATTGATTGATTGATTGATTGATTGATTGATTGATTGATTGATTGATTGATTGATCGGTCTGCAGGAACTCGTAAGGTGGAGTGTATGGATCCTCACCGCAGGCTGAGGAGGACGATCGTTGAGGGGATCCAGTATCCCTTTGCTCTCGTCTCCTTTGGAAAGAACCTTTACTACACCGACTGGAGGAGGTAACACACTGTAGAGTCCCGATGGTTTCATCTGGTCACACCATCGCTTTCAATCTGGAAAATATACAAGCAGAATCAGTAAACAAAGAAACAAAGTGATTTTCTATAAATCCTCTGTCTTTTCCTGCTCACCTGAAGACTCTAATCAGTAAAATAATAATGGGCTGAGAGTCTGAGTGGATTTTAAATAAACATTACTGCTGCGCCGTAAACGCTGCTATTTTGAGCTCCGTTGTTTGACTGGAACTGTCACATAAAAGTGTGTTTAACAGTGTTGTTAATCTGACGATCAAACATCACTGTGTGGTCTCTGCTAAACTCTTTTTGTTTTATGGTTATTTTTCAGGGAGGCGGTGGTCGCTGTGGATCGTCACTCAGAGAAAGAGACAGAAGAGTTTCTGCCACAGAAACGCTCTCGGCTGTACGGCATCACCACGACACCGACACAGTGTCAACAAGGTACAGCTATGTTTCAGTTACAAGCTATACATTAGTTAGTCCGGTCAAAGAACAATGAAGGAAAGGAATCAAAGAAATTTAGTCAAGCGTTTAACCCTCTGAGACCCGCAATAGACCCGCTTTTGTCTTTTTTAGGGGGGTACAGTGGGTCTTTAGGGAGAGATAGCAGGTCAACAGTAAATGTCACACAGAAGTGGTGTTCATCATCTGAAAGCTGGGAACATGAAGATTAATTTGAGATGCAGCTCAGCACTGTGTGTCAAGTTGCGCACGCGCGCATATGCACGCTCGCGTGTGGTTACACTGTTCAGACCGCTCTTGTGGTTATAGCTGACGTGTGTCGCCTCACTGTTTTGAGGGATGCTCGTTCATGTCTATGTAGAGCGAGCAAGCGTGAGCCCGACGCTGACTTTCGTTGACTTAACGGGTGTCGCCTTTAACAAGCATTTCTCAAAGTTACAAATAGTCCCTTTAATGCGCTGGGAGTACAGATGTGCTCTGACCGTAGTAATTGATTCCAGATGCATATAGTATGTGGATGAATATAAGCGTGGGAACTCCGGGTGAAGTGACCTCAGGGGGATACCAGCTGTGGATATGGAGACTCACAGCTGGCTCGGAGCCCTGAACTATACAGCAGGCAGTGATGAGAAACAGCTTCACCGTCCACCTGCTGGTTTCTCAGTTACACTGAATGATAAACTGTTCATCCACTTCCTAAAGCTGCAGCCTCACTAAACATTTCTATTTTACTTGGCAACATGTTTCCTGATCACTTCTCGGTGTCGGATTTTTACAGTCTGCATCAGCAGCGGTCCGATCTGTTAACAAGGACGTTTAATGTACAGGACAGCGCTGAAGGGCGTTTTCACTCTTGGGCTGTTTGAGAAAAGGGAGGCATTAGTTTCAGATGACATTCTCCGGAGTTTGGGAAGCCCAAGAAATGGGCTTAAAACGTTAAAACTCTGGTCTGGGTTTTACTTTCAGCAAGCTCTGAGTTTCCTAGGAGTCACAAGAGTAAAAGGCAAAAGCTCCACAGAGGAAGCTAAACAATATGATTGGTCGAACATTTAAATCTTTCATTGTGGAAATCTGACACCGAACTGTAAATCAGAAACCGTGCCAAAGCTTTGACTTTTAATACAATCTTACACTGATTTTTTTTTTTTTTCAGTGTTTTTCTTTTTTTTTTTTTTTACGATTGATAGTTTTGTTTTTACACTGTTTTTAATGCCCGTGTTGTATTTTTCAGTTCAGGTCTAGTTTTCAATGCCAAAATTTAGTATGTTAACATGCGCCCAGCTTCTCAATGAATTATACGGGATGTTGTCAGTTTTTTTAAAGGATCGCATAAGTACGTTTTATTGACAAAGATTATCTGACTGAAATCTTTTTGAAATAGATATAATCCCATCAGAAGCATTGTCTTCCTGTTGAATTTGTAATAAAGTGAATAATGGACAAACTAGAGAGATCAATTAAGCTAAATAAGAGCTTATTTTCAGTTCAGGTCTAGTTTTCAATGCCAAAATTTAAAGTCACTGTTCTAGCTCCATATAGACCAGGTAACATGCGCTCAGGTAACGTCACAGTAACTGAAAGCAGAAAAAACACATTCTTTATTCTCAAAACAAATCGTTTGCTTTGGAAAACAGTTGCCACGAGTTGTCTTTAACATGCCTAAAGTTTATAAACTTTAGACATGATCATTATTTATATGTTTTAATTTAAGCTTTTGTATCTTATGCAGCTTTCCGACAGAGGATTTAACCAGATTCAGAGTAGCATTTCCGGTATTAATGACTTCCTAACATCGTTCCTTTCTCTCCCCTGTTAGTCTACAACTACTGCTCCAACAACGCCGGCTGTTCTCACCTGTGTCTGCCGCGGCTCGGCGGGTTCACCTGCCGCTGCCCGGACGCCAATGACGGACAATGTGTAGAGAGGAACCTGTGAGGTCTGCATAGCCACGATAACACTGCTGCTGTGAGAGAAAAAACAAAACACATTTAACTCAATTTGGTGGTTTTTTTTTTTTTACATTTTCTTACTTGAACTGAACATTTCTACAATCATTTCAGAGTTTTATGTGTTTTTGTCCCTTGAAAGCTGTTCAGACCTCACAGTATTTATGATGTCACACTGCAGGTGAGATCATTTTACTTTCTTCCTGTAAATGTTGAATTCAGATATAGTTTGAGCTGTTTGTGCAGCATGTGTTTGTAATCGGATTCCTGGTTGAAGAGTTTCTCTCCAAAATGAGAACAAAGACACTAAATTTAAAATACAGGGATTTTTTTAAAGACAGCAGGTAAACTAAAAACACTTTGACCGACCAGATGATAATTATTTGAAAAGGTACCAAATGATGAACTTCACGTTGTGTTTTTATTGTATTTTAAAAGTGAAACTCCGTATTGATTTCTTATAGATGTGGTCTGAAAGATAACTGCGAAAAACAATCCTATATAATTCTCAATCTTCTGTAATGATCAAATACTTGAGGGAAGGTTTCCAAAGGGCCTTAAAATTACATTTTTATTTAAAAAAAAAAGCCTTAAAAAGGTTTCTGAAAATGAAAACTATTGACACTCGCCTGAACAAAAACCTTCAGAAGTTACTGAAATCATTCCCGGAAAAGCCGTCGTGAGCTTCTGTCATTAAAGCAGACAGTATCCCAAACTTAGTCAAATCTGAATCACATGTAATTCTTGTTGCTGTAACACCACCTACTGGCGAAAGGCAATCATATCAACTATAAGGGACATAGATTTAACTGCAACAGCTCCATGTGTTCAAGAGTAACAGCAGTTTGGCCATATTCTTGTAGTTGTGGCTTATTTGCCAGTTACAGGACAATGGTACGAAATATCCCAAAACAAAAGCATCATTTTTTGGTTTATCCAAATATATTTAGTCAAGGCTGGATGGCAGAGATGAGTTGGTGTAACTTGGTGTACAGATCTGACTGGATGATAAAACCTCATAGACGTTGACCTGCACTCCATTAAAACTTCTACTAGTTTCAACATTGAACAGAATTGAATACTAATTTACCGCAATGACTTCTCAATGAATTATACGGGATGTTGTCCGTTTTTTTCAAAATGATCGCAAAATCTGTTTTATTGTCTGAAAGATCATCTGACTGAGAATTTTTTTTAAATAGCCAACTATTTAAACATGTATATATAAACCATCGGAGGAGTTTTTTCCAGTTTAATTAGTAATAAAGTGAATAACGGACAAACTACAGAGATCAATTAAGCTAAATAAGAGCTGATTCTTTTTTTTATCGGACTAAATTTAAGCAGTTTTTCATTGGTAAAATAAAACTGATCTGAAATTATTCTATATTTTAACAATCTTTTATGATAAAATTAGATTCCCCCCCTCCCCACAACTGACACGTATGCTCAGTATTTTGAAAGTGGACCAATAATATCACCACTGTGATCCTGAGGTGTAAGGGCTAAAAAACCTTTTAAGACTTACAAGATTTATTGTATTGTTTGTGCTACGACTCACATTGTATTTTTTGTATGAACTTGTAAATAGTTACCTGATATGCAGACGATATTCTCTTGATGTTTTTAATGGTGCTGATGTTGCCTTAGATCTACCTGATGATGATTACTGTGAAGGCGTAGGCCATGTCTGGAGACCAAGTTGTATGTACTTCTCATGTAAACATCATTTTTACAAGAAGACTTGAGCAGTGATGATTTAGTTCCAGTCACTGAAGTCTGTTTATATCTAGAATAAAAAGTAAAGAAACAGCAAAAACTGTGATGTTTTTAAAGCGTTTTCAAATATACCTGCCGATATTAAAATTAAATAATTGAAAACAATCAAATTGTTTCTAATTAACAATTTCAAGCATTATGAAAATTACCAAAAGTCTCATTTTAAATTTTGTTTTGAAGATGCTCATTGTAGCACACAGATTTTTTTTAAGCTTTCGTTTTGGTAGCAGTTTTACATTTTCAAACATGAAAATGGATTTTCATTTGGATTTCTATCTGACTATTTGTACACAAATAGAAAATGAAATCTCAGCTGAGCTGTACAGTTAAGGACACATTTATCTGCTGTATTGTTTGATTTAAACAAATGGCAATTCAAGCCCCACTGGTACTGGCCAATATGATGTTGTTATTTTTTTTTAAAAATGCGTAACACAAACTAATTAAGAATTCCTGAAATTCGGTCATTAAAAGAACTGACTGATATGAAGTGAGCAAAACATTTTACAGTGTTAAACTAAATGTGCTCTCTGGCGGACAAACTCTGTAATGGAGATTCTGTTTATAAATGACAAATCAAACATATGTATGTATCTGTACTGTATCGGTCAGGCTCTAATGGCAACCAAAAATAATATTATTGATGTTTATCAGTCATCACGGATATATTATCTCAAGATCCCAAAATGTCTTGGCCTTGAGTTGATCAAATTTGGCGATGGGCAAACTGCCTACCAGAACGAAATTCTAGTTTGCATAAGAAACTTTGGGTTACAGTCTTACTCATGGGGCTGCCCTTTTTGTTTGTACCACACAGCAGCAGGAGAAAAGTCTGAACTGGAATCACAAGTGTTGTAGTCTCAATTGTAAAAACAATGATTACATGGCAGGAACATCACTGGGCTCATTGTGTTGTAGGTGTTGGAAGAGCACGTCAGTGTAACGTTGGGAAAATCAGCTCAGGTTTTTTTTTGGTGACTGAAACCCCATCAGGGAGGAAACTAATCAGTCCGACAGGGCTGCACCATATGTATGTATGTCTGTACTGACCTTCAGCCAAAGAGGTAACAATAACAGCCTGTAAAGCCTCAATAAAACCTTTTTAAATATAAGGAATCCGTCTTGTGAGTTCTTTATACTGACTTTTTTACCTTTTCGAAATACTATGACTTTTTTCAGACTTTCTTTTCCAGACATTTTCCAGATCTTTTTTGGATATTTTTCAGACATTTCTTCAGACTTTTTTTACAGACATTTTTTTCCCAGACTTTTTTTCGGTCATTTTTCAGACTTTTTTTTCGGATATTTTTCAGACATTTTTTAAACTTTTTCTCAAGACATTTTACAGACTTTTTTTCGGACATTTTACAGACATCATACAGACTTTTTTTTCGGATTTTTCAGACACCTTAGATTCAGTTTTTCAGATGTTTTTTTTCTCCTGACATTTTACAGACTTTTTTTCCGATATTTTTCAGACTAGTTTTCAGACATTTTGTTTCAGACATTTTACAGACATTTTTTTCCCAGACTTTTTTTCCGATTTTTTTTCGAATACTTTTCAGACATATTTTTCCCAGACTTTTTTTTCAGACTTTTTTTTAGATTTATTTTTCAGATTTTTTTCGAATACTTTTTAGACTTTTTTTCAGAGATTTTTTTCAGGCATTTTTTCAGACTTTTTTTCAGAGATTTTTCAGACTAGTTTTCAGACATTTTTTCAGACTATTTTTTTCCCAGTCTTTTTTCGGACATTTT